>BQNB010101398.1:3446-24480 GCA_026074375.1 Tanacetum coccineum | reverse complement strand
TTATAGGTTTCTGCAGGTTTACAACAAAATTACACATTTTATATATTGCACATTTTATTTTTCAAAAATACTTGAAAAATATCAAATCTTCACATTGCTGGAGACACGACGCCGTCGGGTTTAATCCCGACGCTGTCTCCACGAACTGTGAAGATTTCCTCTTCGTTTTTAATGAGAAATTTTCTGCACGCAATTTTATTAGTTATATCTGTAGAAAACATTGAATAAATACATGGAATTAATCATTACAATCACATGACTTAAAACTAACGTGAATTAATCTAACGAATTTATTTTAAATGTTTAAATCTAGTTCTTATAAACCCGATATATCTCCCTATACTTATTTTATGCCAAATACCTTTGATTGTAGATAAGAAGAAGTTACAAACAAGCAAAGCATGATTACAAAATGATTCAAACATTATAAAACAAACAATAAAGAATAAAACACAAGACACTCCTAAATGCAAGAAAGTAAATATTGGGTTGCCTCCCAATAAGCGCTTTTCTTTATTTATGAGTCTTGTAGCTAGACTCGAAGTCACACGTTATTACGTGACCTAGTAAAGGTTCACTTGTCCAAGAATGAGCCATTCTTTCATACTTTCATCTACTTGGTACTCGGGACCTAGGTTTAAGCAATTTTTGTACATAAATTTATTCTTTTCATATGGGTGCATAAGTTCGATCATCAAATCATATTGGCTAAGTTCTAACAGTGGTGGGACCTTATTCCAATTGAAGTTCCTGAGTTTAGGTATTATACGAGGCATCCTAAATATGTACATGTCGAAGATCTTAGTGAATGAGACCAATCCCTTAGCAATGTCATATTTGAGCTTAGTGATTTTTCTGAAGGGTTTGCCCATCAAGACTTCTGCCATGTGGCTCATGATAAATTCTTCTATGTCCTCTAGCACTACAAAATCAGTGATATAGGTGAAACTCCTGACAAACACGTAAACATCCCTAATGGTGGTGACTAGGTTATTTCCCGTACCCTCTAGTCCTTCTACCATTATTGTGTTATAGGCTTTACGCGAGATAATATTTATTGGTAGAAAAGGGTCGAGTTCCTAAAGCCAATCATGCATTGGAATGCTAGGTCATCCCCGTCGAAACCATTAATTATTCTTTCTCGGCGTAGTGCTCCAGCATTCTCGTACTCACTCAATTCATTAAGGACTTCACCGTCATCCGAATCATTATCTGAATGAGGAAAGGGAGAAACAAGAGGTGTATCTACCGATTTGTCATCGGATTCAAGATCATTCATATTGGTCTTATAAGGTTGATTGGCAAAGTTGTTAAGAAATTGCTCAATACTCTCTAAGCAAGAGTTAACAAAGGCCGAAATTACCTATAGCTCATGGAGCTCTTGGACAGCTCTCGCGTGTAGCGTAGCTGATAGGACAGGATGATTATTGGTTGATGGAGGATTCACGTTCTCCATAGTGAAGAATGGAATAGTCAATGAAAATTACAAACAAACACACAAAGAAAAGATAGACTACAAGAAAGCTAATATACTGGAATTAAAATTCTCACTTGATAGGAATCAAGCAAGTAGAACTAAGTTAAACAATGATCAAAACCTAACTATTTCCCACGCAGCGGCGGCGCCAAAAACTTGGTGTGGAGGTTGTGAAGACTTCACAGGAAGCTTTAGAATCCCCTAGGCAATGTACCTAGTTGTTGTATTGTAGTATAGACAAGACTCAAGGGTTGTTATCATTCTCTGGGGGAATAGGTTGGGAAGGCTCGAACATGGTCTAACAAAATTCTAAGGGGTTGAGAGAAGATTCTTTTTATGTTTTTATAATTTTAAGAAAGCAATTAAATATCATGGTTTTAAGATGTTGGTTTGTTTTAGCTATTTAAACTAAACATAGTCTAAACTACTGGTGATAACTTTATGATAAAAAGATGTATTTACCTAATCATGCACTACTCCTCAGATTGCTTCTCCTAGATCTGTTGCTTTGTCACACTTGTGATGATCTGTGTAAGTATTTCCTAAGTCATGAACGAATTACACGAACCCACCGTCTATTTAATATTCCGTTAAGGCAACGCACAAGTAAGGTAGTATGAAGACTATTACAAGGCCTATAAGAGTATTAAATGCATGTAAAATATCTTAAGAGGGATCAACCATATTAGGGGTAAGGTAGTATGAAGACTATTACCGATGGTATCTTTTCTACACACTTGCCTTTCCTTAGACGTCTATGCTAATTTAATATCTTATGGCTAGTTTTCTAGAGCCTGACGCGCACATCCATCAACAAGAAGCAACATCAAAAGCATATAGAACCTAAGTTTCATGCAATCATAAGTAAATACAAATAAGGGTTTAGCCTAGCATGTTATAAAGAAAGCAAGAGCATAAATCAATCACACAACACATAGACATATTGAATGATTAATGATAAACAATCTTACTTGATTAAAACATGGATTGAAGATAGTTACAATATGGGTTTGAGGCCCTAAAAACGACCTAAAAAGCTGCTAGAACGACTAGGGTTCGTCTCCCAAAAGTTATACAAAGTTACACACTTAAAACCCTAAAATCGGTTTTGTATATATAGTAAAAACGGTACAATGACGTCGCTTTAAAGTCGTGATGCCGTCGTCACGTGGATGATTCTAGATCCTCTTTAAGTCGGCCATGTCCTAACGCCATTGCTGGATCTCTGATGCCGTCACGATGAAGATCCTGACGCCGTCGCTTTGTGATGGTGACTCCGTCTCCACACGCTGTTTGCATAATTCTTCATGATTTTTGGTGTAGAGTCGTAATCTTGTCCGTTTCTTCTCCAAATGAGCCCAAGTCACGTGTATTTCCTCCAAATGCCATCCAAGTGCTAAAAACCTAAAAATATAAAACGTATTGCCACATAAATCTGCGAAATTTGCATGATTTAGGGATGTTATTGCCCGAAAAGTGTCTTAAAATGCACTCATCAGTAATGCCTCATAATCTTCATAAACTTGGCAAGAAAGACGCATTAACTCGGCCTTCATCATTAGTGAACAAAAAATTATGCGCTAATTTTTTTTTATCTTTTTGGTGCAAATTTACCACCAGTATCTAAACCAATATATATTTGTTCTCTCTTTCCACTTGATATGTACAATGCCTACATTGTTCTAATATAGATTATATAGAAAGGAGAGATCAAATGTCTTGGTTTATAAGAATACCCGTTTACTATAAGAATCAAAGTGGAATGTATAATCATCGCCAGCTGAACAAGGCGGGAATGCTACAACAATACGACATATAAGCTGATTTATAATTTTTTTATTAGCTGTAAACAAACTAATATACTCTTGCTTGCATGCTCTTTATTCTTTATTCTCTTTCTTTTTTTTGATGCAAGACAAGGATACACTGAAATGAAAATTACAATACAGACACATATATACACGAGTATCCCCCACTTAAGGTCAACTATCTTCAAAACCCAGCTTCATCATATCCCCTTTATCTTAACCCGTGACTTTTACTAGTGAAACCAATATAAACCAACAACTCCCCGATCATGGACAAAAGAAACTACAGGGTAGGCTAGGTGATTGGTGTGACGAAACAGCATATGTTAGGTTTAACACAAGGAATGGCTTAACAAGATGTTCTAGGGGTATCTTGCATTAAGGATGAGTGCAACAAAGGGTTTAACAGGGGGATTGACTAATCGGTGTGAGAAGTCAATATACATAATACATATATAGGCTATTTGGGTTAATCCTAAAATTTTCCTTTTATCACAGCTACATCAATTACACTAGGTGCAATGCTCATTATAGTGGTCTCGAAAAGATATACCAAGTTGGTATGTGCTTAATTACACACACCATTCTCCATTAAAAACGAACTTAAAAGCCTAAAAACATGCCAAAAATACATTGTATTTGTATGTTTGCATTTGTATTGTGCAGGAAACGGATATTCTAGAAAAGGATAAAAAAGAAAGCCAAAAAGCAAGCAAATCCAAGCACGAAATAGAAAGGACAAAGTCAAAAGTCAAGCCAAGTGAAGAAAATATAACTTGAGGGGCTAAAACTGCCAAACCTCAAGTTGTATTACAAAAAATAAAAAGACAAGGGTCAAAATTGCAAAGAAGGCAAAGATTGCATTCAAGTTATACAACTTAAGGGGACCAAAGCTGCCTACTTCCCCAAAAGCCCTCTTTCCCGCTCATCAAACCCCGTTACAACTTGTTTGCCGCCCATACCTCTCACTGCAACTCTGACACCTACCAATATCATTTCATCCACCATATACCCCCTCCCATGTTATATATTTGTCATGTTTGGCATCCTCTCCATTCCCAAATAAAGCATTTCGATGGTTGAGGAGTGTCTCCAAAGAAGCTCAAAGAAATCAAAGGCTGGTATTTGCTTTAGATTCACCTCACACAACAAGCACACTTTGTTTGTATCTCTCCAAAGAAGCACAAGCTGCAAGTCCAAGACTTCGGCTATAAATAGAGCTTTTTGTAAGCCTTTGAGGCATCTAGTATCTAGTTTAATTTTTAGTAACTAATTAAGTTTTTAATCTTAAGTTTAAATTTCAAAGTCATTTACAGCTTTTTATTTTCAGCTTTGTAACACTTTCAAGATTAATGCAAGTTTGAAGTTTTTAAGTCAATTTACAAGACCATCTTCGTATAGTGTTAAGTTTTCTTATATCATATTGTTTAGTGTTCCAAAAGCCTCACCACAGCTTATTATAAGCTGTTTCAGTAAGTAAAGATAAAAAAGGTTAAGTAGTTAAGAGAAAATCAAACGAATACCACTCTCAAATATACCACAACTTCATGTTATGGATGATAAGCCAGTTCTGGATGGGCTTATGGACTCTCACTAGCTTGTTTAATACAAGCTAGAGCTTGTAGACTTTTTGTTTAGCCCTGTTTTGAGCAAGGGTGTTGTAAGTTTCTTTTTCTCTTATTTCTCTTAGATTTGAAAACTGCTTATAGTGCTTATTCTTGATTGATAGTCCTGCTTATATAATGTTTACTTTATTTGTTATTTGATATTATGTTTTTATTCAGTTTGAATTGAAATAAAAATGTTTTTTGGAATGTTGAGAGTGTTTGGAAACAATGCAGTATAACTCCAAGTTAGTCTGCTAGTTCAATTTTTTGGATTTAAAACTAAGCGCAATAACTTAAAGCTAACAGTACTAACTCAAGTTAGTATGCTTGTTCATTTTACTGGATTTCAAAGGGTTTTGCAGTACTATCTCAACACTTACCAACGTTATTACTCAAGTCAGTACTGTTAGTTAAAAACTGTTAGAATGGTAGTTCATTTAGCTTCATCAGCTTTGTATTTCAGCTTTGGTTTAAAGATTTCTTAGCTTTTAGAGGTAGATTAAACCATTTCCTTTACTGTTTGCTTATTAAGCTTATTTTCTTTGAATGTATTTTCATTAGTGTATCAGTTTGTAGCTTTTTAGCTTATTTGTCATTTTGGTTTATTCTAGTTGTTTATTCCTATTACTAAGTGCTATTAAGGTTAGGTGAATATCTGTTTGAGCTTATTTGCTTATTTCTAGTTTAATTTGTGTTTTGTTAAGCTAGCTAAGTAATAACCTTAAGCTAACAGCTACTAACTTAAAGTTAGCTAGTACTAACTTATAGTTAGTACTGGTAGTTAATCTGTTAGTTATGTTGTGTTTGTCTTGTTTTTAATTTAGCTTAATTTGCTTTTTATATTTGCTTTATTTAGAGTTAGTTTAGCTATTTGATTTGTCTATAGCTTATTTGAGCTATTTTGTGTACTTAGTGTAATAGTTTTAAGTGTTTTTTGCCAATTCCTTAGCTTTTATTCTTTGTTCAGCTTATGTTCTTTGTGTTATTTTTATGAGCATATGATTTTAGTATCTAATTCCTAATCATTCTTGTTTCATTCAAACATCCATTCATCAATTCGTCTTCTCGATTTTCCATTTTAGCCTGTTGGGAACAAACTGACCCGGGAACACTCTATACTGCTTCCGGTTTTCTTGCACTCGCGAATTCTGATCCTTGTTGTATTTATATCATATATAGATAAGTTTTAAGGAGTAAGTTTTGGCGGGTCAATTTTTGGCGCCGTTGCCGGGGAGGCTGTGAAACGAATTTCGTTACGTTTGAAAATTTGTGTTTACATCTGTGAATATTTTCTTCTATAAAAACATAAAAAGTACAAAAATATTTTTCATTTTCTTTTATTAGTAATAATTATCATCTAAAAACAAAAGAAAACCAAAAATATAAAATCATTGTCCATAAAAAAGAAATAAAATTCACAAATTGGTAAAAATACCAAAATATAATATTCTCAATTGAGGTATTATCATAATAACTTCCGGTGAACTTGTTGGTTCCCAACTCGAACAAAAGATACAAAAACTTGCCATTTGTGTCTCTTACAATATACGGCTCACCTTAAAAAGTTAAACAAGCTATAAAGTGGGTATAAGGAGGGTTGTTCCTAGGAACTACGACCCGAAAGGAGAAATAAGCTTCGCGCTATTCCTACTCCTCCGCTCACCTGTGCGTTTATCATTTTGAGAGCTACCGTGAAGTAAGTAGATTATTTGGTTAAAGTTGTCTTATCTCATTGTCCGTAAAAATCAATTGTGAATAAATCATTGAAAAACCAAATAAAAATTAGTGTAAATTTTCTTTTTTATATTTCTATTTAGTGCATGCGCACTCGTTCTCAAGCTCGTCGTCTTCGACAAAACATACAACAGAGTTCCTCCGTAATCTTGTTGATTTTTTTTTTAACCTCCCAAAGAACGAAGTGATAATCGAACTATGGAGAATGGCTCCAGGTTCCCACCGTAGGGATAGAGGACGCAATTGTTGTTCTGAAACTCGAAAGCAGCAATTTTGAGATAAGCAGGGGTTGCTAAATCTGTCCAGAACATGCAGTTCTTCGGGACATGAAAAAGAGGACCCACATGCCGCCATCCGTTACTTCAATAAAATCACATTACTTTTTGAGATATCCTAATGTCCAGACCACATCAATTAAGTTGTGCTTTTTCCTTTCTCTCTCTGAGGGAGGGGGCAGCCCGGATTTGGCTCTGAGAAAGAACCCCTCGATTCAATGTCAGACTTGGGATGACCTCGTGCATAAATTCATCTATCAGTTTTTCCCCCTTCTAAAACGACAAAATCTTCGGTACGAAATTACAATTTCAAAACAAAGGTTTGAGGTCGGTTCTGAGGTTGGGATCGATTCAAAGATCTTTTCTGAAGCATGTACCAACCATGGATTCTCGGAGCTTCACCACTTGTTACATTTTACAATGCATTAAATAGTTAATGATCAAAGACTCTTTTGAAATCCGCCGCAGGTCGTAACTTTTTGGACAAAAGGCCCGCTGATTGCTTCAAGCATAATCGAGAGCAGTCCAAAGTTCGTCCACTCCGAAGCAAAGCAATTATTGCTAACAGTGGTGACAAATGCTCTTCCACCTCCGGAGTATCTCCCGATGTTGCTGAATTGAAAGATATGGTTAGAGCTCTACTTCTCGACAAGCAGACATCTCCAGTTCCAGCTCCCGCTCCCGTAAAAGCGGTTGAGCAAAGTTGTGTTACCTGCGGTGGTGCCCACTCATATCGTAATTGTCCGGCTACCGATAGCAACAATTACCGAGATAACATCCAAGAATACGTCTCGCAAGCAGTCGCCCGCACATTCAACCAAGGAAATTCCGGGTTTCCGTCTGCCACGGATGGCAAAACCAAATCAGAATCGTTGGAACCAAAACCAAAACCGTGGGAATGGCTACACCAGGGTTCAAAGCCAACGACCCAGGTTTCAACGATAAGCCCCAATGTATCTACCCGGTTAATCACACCCAGCTTACCAAGCTCCAGCTCATCAAGCTTCTGGGTGTGTCTAAACTGATTTTGAACGAGTATGTCTAAGTAATGTGGCTGGTTATGCAAAACATGCAAAACCAAATGTCCAACATAACCGACTTGCTCACCAAAATCGTAAATTCCAACCAAGCTTCTACTTCAAGTTCGGGTTCTCTTCCTAGC
Source organism: Tanacetum coccineum (assembly GCA_026074375.1). Lineage (NCBI taxonomy): Eukaryota > Viridiplantae > Streptophyta > Magnoliopsida > Asterales > Asteraceae > Tanacetum > Tanacetum coccineum. The sequence continues at coordinate 16,417 of BQNB010101398.1, read as the reverse complement.
AACACCGTTGCTAACCCGAAGGGTGAATTGAAAGCAATCACCACCAGAAGCGGTGTTTCATATGATGGACCTCAAATTCCACCTCCGGTGGTGGAAGTTGAAACCGAGGTGACAAAGGACACGGTGCTTCCTAACGAAAGTACCAAAGACGTCCAACCTCGATAGGTCCAATTCAGGGTGATGAACCAGTGTCCATGCATAGAGCACAAAACGAAGCCTTTCTCCATATCCATACGTAGGGTAACAAGGAGAAATTCCCGCGGAAAAGGGGGGGTTCGACCTTTTAGCTTTTTGCAATTCATGGAATTTTTTCGGTATCTCCATTTCGAGCTGAGCTTCGCAGGTTGCTCTCACTGGCACATGCCTATGTTTGCTCCGTCTGTTCAAACAGATCTTTAAACAACAAAGACAAGATCTTGGAATTAACCAAACACGGTTAATGAAAAATTGGCTAGGCAGGTCATCTAATAGGACTTTTCCCAAAATTAGGGACCCGGGTAGATTTCTGAGATCGTGTGATTTTCCAGTGTTGGATGTATGCTTGGCCTGGCCGATCTCCGGCGGCAAGCATCATCTAATGCCACTCTTCCGTTTTTGAAAAAACTTAATCGCCTAAGGACTCACTAAACTAGGATGTTTACTCTGATTAGCCGATCGAATCAATCTCCACTCCCACCTGCTTGCCGTAGATGTTTTTGTGAAGTTGGAAACCTTCTATTGTCAGGCCGAATTTTGTGGTAGTTGACTATGATGCCGACCCTAGAGTCCCGTTAATTTTAGGAAGACCATTTTTAAGAACGGCAAGAGCCTTGATTGATGTACACGGTGAAGAGATGACCTTAAGACATGATGACCAATCCGTGACTTTCAAAGTAGGTGATACGAAAAATTTCTCCTACAATGCCATGGAATCAGTTACAAGGTCGACTTCATCTGATTTATAGGTTGTGAGGAATATTCTCCACAGATGTTTTAGGATTCTCAGAAGTATTATCAAATGGAAATTCACTCTCTACTTTGAAGATCGGGATTATTGATACCACTTTCCTTACCCTCACTCATTCGAGGGTAGTGATTTATTCTTGAAGAAATCGAGGCTGTGAACTTTTGATTACTGCGTAAAACGTCAGGAATTGAGATGCCAAACTGTGATCCGAGGAAGACATTCTTCTTCTTGAAGCTATCCTAAATAGTGAGCCCTTATCACCACTTCCCAACCATGCAAATTTTCCTGAGGTTAGAAAAGAGCTTAAGATTTGTGAAGCCAAAACCGATGAAACATCAATTGATGAACCATCCAAGATCGAACTCAAGGATTTACCTCCCCACCTCGAATATGCATTTTTAGAAGGTGACAACAAGTTACCAGTCTCATTGCTAAAGATTTGAGTGTCGGGAGAAAAGCCGCTCTCATAAAGGGTGTTGCAGTCCCACAAGCGAGACCTCGCTTGGAAAATCTTCGATATCACGGGTATTAACCCGGAATTTTTTATCACACAATTCTAAATGGAAGAGGACTACACACCATGCGGTTCGTTTTAAATATTTAACACTAATTTCCAAACATCAGAGACGGGTAATCCCAAAAATCCACGATGTCTCAAAAATGAAGTTGAAAAACCTTTCTTGACGCTGATTGAATTTACCCTTCTCGGAAAGTCCTGGTAAGCCGGAACACTGTTGTATACAATGTTAGGGTAGGTTTTACCGTCGTTGAAAATGAGCAAATGAGTTGATCAACTCGAGTAGATACGGGATGGCGGGTATGCATTGGATACCAAATTGAATGAAGCCACCGCAAGCACTTTCCACTACATTCAAGGACCAAATTGCTCGAGAGGCTTGCGGGTACCGGAATACTATTGTTTTCTCGATGGTTTTCGGGTAGGTTATTTTCAAATACCCTCGGACCCAAAATGAGCAAAGAAAGACTACAATTTACTGCCCATACGGATCCTTTGCCTACCGCCGCATGCCCTTTGGCCTCTGCCAATGCACCAGGGCACATTCCACGAGATGTATGATGGCCAATCTTCACGAACATGATCGAAAAAAACTATGGAAGTTATTTCTTGGATGACCTTTACGGTTTTTGGACGTCTTTCGTACAGCCTAACCCATTTGGAAAGACTGCTTAAGCGGTGTGAAGACACCATTTAGCTCCTAAATGGGGAGAAAAGCCATTTCATGCGTTAAGGAAGGCATGGTCTTGGACATTAAAAATCTCCAAGCGGGATTGAGGTCGATCGAGCTAAGATTGAGTCATATCGCCAAAGCTCCCTCACCGACTACTGTTGATAGGTGTCCGTAGCTTTTTTCTTGGGCAATGCCGGGTTTTACCAGAAGATTCATCCAGAATTTCTCATAATAGCCCGTCCCTTGACCTTATTTGCTCGAAAAAATAAGAGCATCGTTATATATCCCAAAAGTGTGTGTTGAAGCATTTAACACTCTTAAAAAGAATCTTAACCGATGGCTAATCTGATTGTCAGACTGGAATGAACCAATTGAGTTATGTGCGCATGTGCAAGGGATTTCGCCGTCGGTAACAGTCTTGGGGCAAGTCATGAGAACATTTCAGGCCTAGACATTATGCCAAGTGTAAAACAATGAATGAGGCGGAATCACGTTTAAACCACATGAGGAAAAGAAATGTTAGCCGTGGGATGTACGCATTCGAAAAAATTTAATCTTACCTTGTCATGACTATTGCACGTGTTACGGATCATTCCTGCCCTCAAATATCTTCTTTGCTAAGCAAGATTCTAAGGCGTGATTGCTCCGATGGGTTCTGCTCCTTGCATGAGTTCGATTTTGATGTAGTTGACACGAAGGAGCTGAGAACCCTAGGGATAATCATCTATCACGATTAGAGAATCCTCACGAGAATGAGCTCGATCCAAAGGAGATAAATGAAAAGTTTCCTCTTGAAACTCTTAGTTCGATTGATGCTCTTGATGCAAGTACCCCATGGTTTGCTGACATCGCAAACTACCATGCGGGAAATTTCGTGATCAAAGGGATGTCAACCCAGCAGAAAAGAAAATTCTTCAAAGACGTAAAGCATTATTTTTGGGAAGATCCCTTTCTGTTTAAAATCTGTGCGGATCAAGTTATTCGACGTTGTGTTTTTGGCAAAGAAGCCCATGACATCCTCATGGCTTGCCACGATGGTCCCACCGGTGGACATCACGGTGCTAACTACACAGCAAGAAAAGTCTTCGATTCCGGATTCTTTTGGCCCACTATTTACAAAGATGCCCATGAGTTGGTTAAAAACTGTAACTCATGCCAGCGACAAGGAAAAATTTCACAACGGGATGAGATGCCACAAAATTCCATCCAAGTTTGTGAAATCTTTGACGTCTGGGGCATTGATTTTATGGGGCCATTCCCATCATCCAAAGGCAACAAATACATCCTCGTGGCCGTTGATTATTTATCAAAATGGGTTGAAGCAAAAGCGCTCCCCACCAATGACGCCCGAGTTGTTTGCAAATTTCTTAAATCTCTCTTCGCCAGATTCGGTGCCCCTCGTGCAATCATAAGTGATCGCGGAACCCATTTTTGCAATGACCAATTTGCAAAGGTCATGCTTAAATACGGAGTCACTCATCGTCTCTCCACCGCGTATCATCCACAAACAAGTGGACAAGTTGAGGTATCCAATCGTGGTTTGAAGAGAATTCTTGAGAGATCAATAGGAGAGAACCGTACCTCTTGGTCAGATAAGCTCGATGATGCTTTATGGGCTTTCCGCACCGCTTACAAAACACCCATTGGGTGTACTCCATATAAGCTGGTTTACGGAAAAGCCTGCCATCTGCCAATTGAGTTAGAACACAAGGCCTACTGGGCCTTAAAACATACAAACTTTGATCTGAAAACCGCTGGTGACCATAGGAAAGTTCAACTGAATGAACTTAATGAGCTCCGTGATGAAGCTTATGAGAACTCTTTGATCTATAAAGAAAAGACAAAGAGGATTCACGACTCCAAGATCAAGAACCGCGTTTTCAACGTCGGTGATCGAGTCCTCCTCTTTAACTCTAGATTAAAGATTTTCTCAGGAAAGCTTAAAACCCGCTGGTCAGGACCATTCACTATCACACAAGTTTTCCCGTACGGCACCGTCGAGTTATCTCAAAACTCCGGGCCAAATTTCAAAGTGAATGGTCATCGTATTAAACACTACTTTGGAGGGGACGTACCACAGTTGGTAGTCCCAGATCTCCAAACATTCCCTAATGTCCAATAAATTCAGGTGACGGGTCAAGCATAGCGACCTTAAACAAGCGCTTCGTGGGAGGCACCCCATGCTTATCTTTCTATCTTCTTTCTATTTTTCTAATTGTGTGACGTGAGGAGGTTTGCCTCTTCCATTTCCCGTGTTTTGTGTTTTTGTTGTTAATTGTCCAGGATTTCCCGGATTGTGAAGAACTCTCGTGCTTGTATTTTTATCAAGAGTTTCACATCCTCAGCTTCATTTTGGGAATCCAGTATCCTAATCTAATCGACTAACGTTTTATCTTTTGGCACACTTCATAAACAGCCTTAGAATTACGTAGGAGCCCCTTTGAAACATCGAGGCCGATGTTTAGTTCTAGTATGGGGGATTTGGATCTTCGATTTAATTTTGCCTGCAGCCGTTGTCATCACGTAATCCCGTTTTTACCACCACATTTTTGCAAAAATACCAAAAAATGAAAAAAATTAAAAATTTTCAAAAATAAAATAAGTGTTTTGTCACAGTTTCGACTTTCCTAATGGGTAGAATGAGAATAATTTTTGACTCGATCGGGCGTGTTGAGCCCTAGCTAGTTCCTCAATTGTAGGCTAAGCTTTCACGAGGTGAAGAACAAGAAATGATAGAGTTAAATATAAGTTTATGTGCTAAGCAAGATTCTTCTAAAGCTTATATGAGTAACTTGTGATTTTTTTCTCCCATTAGCTTTTAATCCGCCTAATCATACGTGCTCATTTCAATTCAACTAAGTCAATCGATGTTTTTAGAAAAAGCTTCAAATTTGTAACTTGATTCTTTAAAACGAGTTTTCTCTGTTCTTAGTAAATTGAAAGTTAAAATGCCAAAGAAGCATGAACGAAATATGAATGCAAAAATGCATGAATGTTAAAATTATGCCAATGAAGCATACATTTGAGTATATAGAGCAAAGTATTAAGATGTGGTCGTGTTATCCAGGCTCGCTAAATCCGCTAGTGGGGGTTCAAACTAAGACATCTTTACTTCTAAGGATTTGGTGTGTTGTGATATCTCACTTAGAAGAAAGGTCTAGGTGAGGGTTCAAACTAAGACACCTATCCTTAGCCATATTAGGAAGAAGGTGTTGATGTGATTTCCCTCTACGCTAGCAACGGGGTGGGTTTTCAAACTAAGAACACCGGTCGTTGGTTGTGATATCCTACCAGGGAGCGAGGCCTAGGTAGGTGTTCAAACTAAGCAACGCATTCCTAGCTTTAAGATTCTTAGTTTATAATAATAAAGATGTTGCAAAAAGTTCTACAGTAAAATTTTCGTTCTTTAAAATCAAGTTACAAGGTCCTAATAAGTTGTTGCTTTGAGTCGTGATTTCATTCGTATTACGATATGAAAAATAAGTCGATCTATGGTTATATGTCGATTGAGCACACACCATTTAAATTCAATAATCCATGTCGGGAGTTGAAAGTCCACAAGTCATAAGTATGAGTGCTTAACATTTAGGCCTTAATTGACAAATTTTCTTTGTTTAATTGCTTGGTTTGGATCTAGTGAAAAATCGGGGACGATGAATTTATCCGTCAGGACATCCATAGATTATTCTACGGACGCTTCTCATTCTATGATCCCAGTGTTTATAAAATAAAGGAAGTCAAACAAGTAGTTAAGAAAAGAAATAGAAAAATCCAAAAATATTAGGAATAGTAGTGTACATATAAAAAATGGTGAAAGCGGGACTTGTCAAAACTATTTATTCTTTTGTTTCCCTTGACGAACACTTTGCTACTTTTGAAGGTTATAGTCGAGGGAGTTCTAAATTCTTAAGTTTCTTGAGAGTTTTACTTCATAACATTGCGTGTGACCACGGCAATACCTTAGTATGGGGGATTTTGATATGTGTTTAATTACACATACCATTTTTCATATTAAGCGAACTTAAATGACTAAAAACGTACCAAAAATACATTGTATTTGTATGTTTGTATTTGTATTGTGCAGGAACGGATATTCAAGAAAAGGACAAAAAGAAAGCCAAAAGCAAGCAATTCCAAGCACGGAGTAGAAAAGGGCAAAGTCAAAAGTCAGCAAAGCAAGAAAATACAACTTGAGGGGCCAAAATGCCCAAACCTCATGTTGTATGCAAATGAGGAAAGTCTAAGGGTTAAAATTGCAAAGAAGGTAGAGATTGCATTTAAGTTATATAACTTAAGGGGACCATTTCTGCCTACTCCCCAAAAAGTCTTTTTTCCCGCCCAACAAACCCAGGAACAACTGGTATGTCGTCCCATACTTTCTTCCCTGCAAAACCACTTCTCTCCCTAGCCAAAATCATTTCATCCACCCTACTAACCCATCCCAGTTGTATAAAAGTGAGAAACGCGTGTATCATGTTGGCAATCCCTCACCTTTCCCAAGTATCTTCAATGGCTGAGATTGCTCTCCAAAGAAGCACAAATAAAATTAAAGGCTGGGATTTGCTTTAGACTTGTCTCACACAACAAGCACACTTTGTTTTTATCTCTACAAAGAAGCACAAGCTGCAAGATGAAGACTTCGGCTATAAATAAGAGCCTTTTGTAAGCCTTTGAGGCAACCAGTTTTAATTTTTAATATAACTTAGTTTATTTTAAGTCATTTACAGCTTTTACTTTCAGTTTTGTAACACTTTCAAGTTTTAATGCAAGTTTGAAGTTTTTAAAGTCAATTTACAATACCAGTGTTAAGTTTCTTAATCATATTGTTTTGTGTTTAAAAAGTTCTCATCACAGCTTACTCATAAGCTGTTTTCATTAAGTAAAAATAAAAGGTTAAGTAGTTAAGAGAAAATCACAAATATCACTCTCAAATATACCACAGCTTATGTTATGGATGATAAGCCAGTTCTGGATGGGCTTATGGACTCTCACTAGCTTGTTTTATACAAGCTAGAGCTTGTAGATTCTCTGTTTAACCCTGTTTTGAGCAAGGGTGTTGTAAGTTTTTCTTTTTCTTATTGTTCTTATTTTCTGCAGAACTGTTTTAAGTGCTTATTTTGCTTATTTGCTAGTTGAAAAGTGTTTTGTATTACTTTCTTACTTAGTACTGTTAGTTTACTTGTTAAAACTGTTAGTTATAAAGTTCAATATGCTAGTTGACTTTTGGAGCAGTACTAACTTAAAGCTACCAGTACTAACTCCAAGTTAGTACTGCTAGTTCATTTTCTTGGATTTCAAAGGTAGCAGTACTAACTCAGCACTAGCAGTACTAACTACAGTTAATACTGTTAGTTAGAACTGTTAGTACTGGTAGTTCATTCTACCTTATCAGCTTATTATTTCTGCTTATTTAAAGATTGTTTCAGCTTTTTAGAGTAGATTAAATCATTTTCCTTTACTGTTTGCTTATTTAAGTTTATTTTCCTTTTTAAAGTATTCTCAACAGTTTATCAGTTTTAGTTTTCTAGCTTATTTATCATTTTAGTTTATTCTAGTTGCTTATTCCAATTACTAAGTGCTTATTAAGGTTAGGTGAACTTCTGTTTTAGCTTGTTTGCTTATTTATCGTTTCTTTGTGTTTTATAAGCTTAGCAGTACTAACCTTAAGCTAACAGTACTAACTTTAGCCTAGCAGTACTAACTCCAAGTTAGTACTGGTAGTTAAAACTGTTAGTATTGTTGTTAGTACTGTTGTGTTTATCTTGTTTAATTTAGCTTAATTGCTTTTTGTATTTGCTTATTTAGAGTTAGGTTAACTCATTTGATTTTTCTTAAGTTTGTTTGAGCTTATTTGTGCCTTAGTTTAAAGTTTTAAAGTGTTTTTGTCATTCCTAGTTATTATTCTTGTTCCAGCTTATTCTCTTTGCTATTTTTATGTGCTTTTGCTTATTATTATCAGTTTTAGTGCCCAATCATTCCCTGTGACATTCAAACACAAATCATCAATCGTCTCTCGATTTTCCATTCTAGCCTCGTTGGGACATAACGACCCGGGAACACTCTATACTGCTTCCGGTTTTTCTTGGTCTCGCGTGGTTTCGTCCCTTGGTGTATTTATATCATATATAGATAGGTTTTAAGGGGTGAGTTTGCGCGAGTCAGCAACCAATTAAACTAATGATCAAACAATTATTATAACATCATAAACTTCCAGAAAAATCAAAGCCCTAATTTACAACCCTAATTTTATAACCCTAATCCATCAAGTTTAAATTACATTAATTGAAAATTAATAACTAGAATTAAACAAGGATTAGAAAATACCTTAAAAGAAAACCCTAACTTTTTTTTCCTCTCTGCTCTTTGGTTCGACAGGTTTTACAAGGGGGAAGGGTTTGGGATTTTGTTTTGTAATTATAGGCTACATATAATGTACTAGATAATCCCTAATTAGTATTAGATATCAATTAGGATTCCTTTTTTATTTTTTTCTTTTCTTTTTCCCTTTAATTTTTGTATTTACTATTCATGCCTAAAAAAGATATTTTATTTTAAAAAAAATTTATTAATTAATTACCTTCAATACCTTAAGTTTTATAAAAACCTAAGCTAATTTGGTAAACCATTTTGCTTGAAAACTACTTTCTTAAAATAACTTTTCATTTCCAAATTCACTTTCTATATATGGAAAGTTTACCAAAAACTCTCTTATTTTAATAACTCATTTCTTTCACAAAAGACACGCTTCTCATTTTAATTCATCACATAGGCATCCACATATTAACCAAAACAATTCTCTTAAAATACCCAATCAATTCCATTATCACTATAAGTGATTAAAATGAAATTTCTCCATCAAATAACTCATTTCTCTTAACTTAACACCAAAAACCTAAACTTATCTTAAATTACTAGCACAAAAATACGTATACGTATAATTACTTACACAATTAACGCGAAACCATTTCAATCACCAAAATCATTTCCTTGTCACCAAAATTGAATGAAATGAACTTCACAAAATTCAACACAAATCCAATCCCAATGAGACGATCACGCTCAATAGATTGATTATCCAATCTCACATATCCCACACAAACACATATAAACACGTATAAACACATAACCATACATTGCAACAGATACATTTAGGTCAACATTACGGTTTGACCAACCTGCTCAAGTAATGGTTGTCACAGTATCCCCACCTTGAGAAAACCTCGTCCCGAGATTTAACTACTCGAGGCATTAGCACTATCGACAAACAACCGATGACACTTAGACCTCATTTGATCCTTGCGTTCCTAAGTAAGCTCAGGACCACACTTCGAATGCCAACGAACTTTTACTAATGCTATCATACTACTCTTTTACTCATGACCTCTCAGTCCACAACATCATCGGTTCCTTAACAAAACAAAGAGTCTTGTCAACCTTAACCTCGACTAACTTCCAAAATCTAAATCCAACTGCTAATGACTTTGCTTACCCCCACAAGGGTGAAATTAGCAACACAACAACCCCAAACGAAAAGAAGCATCCCACTACATGTACCTCGCGTCTACAGGTATCATCATTAAGTCCTCAGTGAATCCCCCCACAACCAACCCCCCCCACAATACCCCTCACCCACCCACCACCCCACACCCCCACCCCCCCAACCCACCCCCCACCCCCACCAACCCCCCCTCCCCAAACAGGTCATCATCCGCGTAATTATTCCCATACATGGAGGATGAGTAATCGAGAGCATGTTAGGATGGGGGGGGGTTGGGGTGGTTTATTAGAGAGATTGGTGGTATAAGTAAATTTGTTAGTGAGTAGTGGTGAGTATTGGTGATTGATAAAAGCAAAAAATTTATCATTAATTTAATAACTCTTTCGAGTCATATCATAATATACATCTACAATCATCATAGAACGTCCCAATTACAACATCGTGTCAGAAGATCTGGTGGAAATGCTTCACAATGAGCGAGTATCATTCGGCTGAACTCCTTTGGAGAAGGAGATATCATCAAGAATGCTGTCATCAAGAGAGATTTTTACATCAACCGAATTCTTACGGAGAATAAATCCATATCCTTGATAGGATCTGGTTTAGAAAATACATCTAAATCTTATCTAGAAGAATCGGATTCAAACATCAAAAGGGAAAATCACATTTCCTGTGGAAAATTTGATATCGAGATGAGTTCATCGGCGAACTCCTCAAGAGAATAGTTGCTAGTCTCAGAAATATGGAGACTAGGTGAAGAAGAGGTGGTATTGTCACTTAAAGAATTATGAAAAAGGAGGGAGACGAGATAAGGAATACTCTATCCTCGGAGGGAAATGATCACATTGCGAGATCAGCTTTGAATTCCTTCCAAATTAACTCGCATTCTTCGAGGAGATTAGTGTGGGGGAAAACGAATAATAAGACTTGGTTCTCGGGTTTCCGAAATTGGAGTGGATTACCACTCAATTTGATTATCATGATACGGAGGGAGAATCTTTGGATTTTATCAAGATTTAAGCAGTTCTCAATAATGTCTTCTCTAGATCAAAATAATGCATCATTAACTTCTGGTGAATGTAAGTTGGTTATGAAGAAGTGAGAAAGAGTGGGATAAAGCCACTTAGATGATTTGTTACAACAAATCTTCACGAAATTCCTCATGGAAACATTGTATCACATCACATACGTTGAACGATGTCTTGATGAGGTTCGTTATTGAATAGCATAAGATGTCATTTCTCATGTTCAAGATTATTTTTTGCGTCAATACCAAATCAGGAAAACATTTCTTCCCATGAACGTTCAATCAAAAGCATGAGCTTCCCTAAGAATGGTCTTCCCAGAGATGGGTACACGATGGATCGCTTTCGTTTCAAAATCAACAAAAATCAGCGGGGAAGTGAAACTTTCCAAATACCATCCAAGAATCTCCAATTATTATCCCACAACAATCCAAGTAGGGATCAGGTGAAGGTGCCCGAACAAAAGACAACACTTAGCAATTCTCTTCGGAGTGCAAATATCACGGTTAGCTAGTTCAAGAGTCATTTGGGTGGGAATAATCTTGGGTAATCCTAACTCTTTCCACACAAAGAGTGGCATCAAGTTGATGCTAGCACCTAGATCGGTTTCGGCTAGGGCATTTATGCTACTTGAGCTCATAACAAACAAATAAAAAAAATACAAATTTTATTTCACCTTTTGGAAAAAGTGAAAGTGAGTGATGCCGATAGTGCCAAATGAGGGATCTATTTATAAGTAGTGAATCTGTTACGACGTAATAGTTATGTATACGTTACGCCGTAACCATGCTGATGTGGCTTCCAATGCTCCAAGCTTAAATTGTGTTATGACGTAACTCCAACGTCGATGTTACGCCGTAACGATGACTAGGATGAGTGATCTTCCTTCAATGTAATGTGTTACGGCGTAATAGATTAGCAGTGGTTACGCCGTAATCTTTGTGTTGACTCATTTCTTTATTAATCTTGGTTATGGCGTAACTCCTGTGGGGAGGTTACGCCGTAATTAGCCTTGAGTTCCTTCATTTGCTTGATTTCTACGTCCAAATCCCGTCTCTCTTGCTCAAATGCTCGAATTCTTCCTGTAAACGAAATATAAGTGATTAAGTATTGTTTTCAGGCATTTATAACATAATAGCTGGTAAGTGCTTAATTACACATACCATTTTCCATTAAAAACGGACTTAAAAGACTAAAAACGTACCAAAGATACATTGTATTTGTATGTTTTGCATTTGAATTGTGCAGGAACGGATATTCAAAAAGGAAGCCAAAAACGACCAAAGCCGAGCACGGAATGGAAAAGACGAAGTCAAACCAAAGCCAAAGTCAGTCAAAGTCAGAAAATCAACCCTGACAAAGTCAAAAGTCAACCAATTGAAAATACAACTTGAGGGGCTAAAACTGCCAAACCTCAAGTTGTATTACAAGAGTTAAAAGACAAGGGTTGAAATTGCAAACCGGGCAAAGTTTTGCAATGAAGTTATAAGAAGTGAGGGGCCAAAGCTGCCAACCTACCCAAACTCTATCTTTTCCCGCCCAACAAAACCCAGGTACAACTTGGGGATGTCATCCCATACTTCTACCCTGCAAACCACTCAACACCCTAGATAAATCATTTCAACCACTCCTCTATCAACCCCCCCCCTAGCTGTATAAGTGCCATGTTGGCAATCCCTTACCATTCCCAAGTATTTTTCGATGGCTATGATTGACTCCAAAGAAGCACAAGAGAAATTGAAGGTTGTGATTTGTTTTAGAATCACCTCACACAACAAACACACTTGGTTTTTGTCTCTACAAAGAAACACAGAAGAAAGAAGAGAAGAGAGTCCAAGAAACCAAGACCTTAATTCGTTTTAGTATAAATAGGGCCATTGTAACCCAAGTTACAGAGAGTTTTTTAGTTTTTAATATCTTAGAATATCTTAGCTTATTTTCAGTTTGTTTTAAGTAATTTACAGCTTCTACTTTTAGCTTTGTAACACTTTCAAGTTTTAATGCAATATTTGAGGTTTTAAGTCAATTTATAATTCCAAGTGTTAAGTTTCTTTATTGTGTTGTTTTGTGTTCAAAAAGCTCTCAACACAGCTTGTTTATAAACTGCTTAAATTAAGTAAACCAAAAAAGGGTAAGTAGTTAAGAGAAAATTGCAAAAATCACTCTCAAACACACCACAACTTATTTTAGTGCTTATCTTACTTAGTTGTTAGTTTAAACGTGATTAGTGCAACTTTCTTAGTTAGTACTGTTAGTTCATTTAATAAAACTGTTAGTTTTGAGTTAATACTGTTAGATTAATTTAGCTTATT
>BQNB010101397.1:10094-24480 GCA_026074375.1 Tanacetum coccineum | reverse complement strand
ATATATATATATATATATATATATATATATATATATATGTCTTTCGAACTTGTCAAGTTGACTTTGGTTGACTTATTTTCCTTAAAATGGTTACGATTTAACCAGGCATTGAGCGTCTTAGTTTTCTTAAATGAATCAGTTTTGATTCATCTTTTTCGTATCGAAGTATCTATGTTATCGTTCTAACGATTACCGGGAAGTTTTTCCCGCGTTCAGCGAAAATCGTCACGCAACGCGTACTGGCATGCCAGTTAACGAGAAATCGTAATAAATACCTTGGGTTAATTAAATGAACTTAATCAATAAGTTATTTTGTGATTTATTTGTAACGTTCGTCTAGAACGTAAATCATTGAGTTGTGATTTAGATTTATCGGGAAACGAATGCTTTCGTGAGATTTAATCAAAACTAGTATCGGTCATGAAAATGAATTTTGAACGAGTCTAAAATGACAAAACATGTTTGAGTATGATGAACTTCTTGTTTTGAAATTTAGGTTTTCGGTTAAACTTAAACTAGTCACGGAGTCAAAACCTAACACAAGACGAAAAGGCATGGGATTCCCTCCCACTATATTGTACACGTCGGCCCCAATAGGGGACATGGAAGCTAAAGTCTAGCAACCATGTAATGTCCTCTCTTTAGTTCCTATATGTCACAAAGAAACACACACACTTTGCATGTTTCAAAATCAAAACAACAACAAAAATACTCTCTCTTTCTCTCTTTTGAAATCGGACGAAACCACAAGGAGGTAAGAAACCACCATTTTTCAAGTTTTATCAAGATTAAGGGTTTAGAAACATTCAAGGGTTGATTCTTTTGTAGTCTCGGGTAATCAAAACAATGTTTGGGTTGTTTCTTTACGTCGAATCCCAACCGAAAACCTTAAATCTTGTAAGTTTTCAAAATCTTTAAATAGTTGTACTTTTATGGTTATTATGATGATCTTAAGCTAGTTGTACAATGCGTTTGTTTTAAATCAAAACTTAAAAATCAAAACGAAAGTAAAAAGGGTGCATATGGTTTGACGTGAACAAAAAGGGAAGGAAACAAAAGTGGTCATTTTAATATCATGGTTGTTGTGGTAAGAAATCTTTTGCTGTCTAGAGCTTATTGGTGTTTATTTAAAAATCTGGCTTAAAAGTAAGCTTGGTTAGGGCTTATTTGGTTTTTTTTGGGCTTGCTTAGTGTTTCGGCCCAACCAAGAGTCAAGGAAGAGGTCATGGGCTCGGCCTATGACCCATTCAACTTATCTTGTGGTTGTTGTGCTTATTTTGTGTTGGACTTATGTTATTTCGGGCTTATATCAGTTTTAGGCTTATTTGCGTGCTTCGGCCCAAAACAGCGAGCGCAAGGGGGTCGTGGGCCTGGCCTACGTTTTATTCGGCTTATTCTTAAAATGTTTGTGTCTATTTTTGTTAGCTTATTGGTGCCATCATGCTTGTTTGGCTTAATTTCTAGCTTGTTAAATCTTATTTTGGTAACATATTAAAACTTTGAGCTTATGGAGCCATAAGGGCTTATTTCGACTTATATCAGAAGTGTAAATACTTTCGTTTCCTTACTATCGGGCAAATTATAAAACTCTTAGTAGGCCATAAGGCCTAATAACAAATAATCATGTTAGACGTAATGGATTATGACTTAGCAAGTGGATCGGCTAATGGACTTAAATGGGATTGAAATTGGTTACGTAAGACTTAACAAATGCTACCGGATTAACATCGGGATTTTGGGTCCAATAGGTGAAAACTTAATAACTTAGACGTCTAACATGGATAATTGGTCAATAAATAATTACGTAAGTGGAAAATGGTTAATATGGTCGATTTTAGTCATGTTTGGATAAACGCTTTGTAAATATGAACTTTTGGCATTGTGTCAGAAATTGGGAAAATTAATGGAAAGTGTTGAAAATTTTAAGGTTTCAGAACCTTGAGAAACTCTTACAAATGTACGGGTCATGCCGAAATTTTATAAAACAAGTCACACTTAGGAAGTGTTGTGGAAAAACCTATTTTTTTGTCGACCCGACTAAAGGACAAATTTGATTTTCTATTAATCATTAAGTGTCAAGGTTAAACAATCGAACTTGGACATACTAAATTGGGAAGATTTTGTACTTACCTTTTTAACGTGGTAAAAAGACAAAATTAATCAAATATATTTTTTTATTTCGAGTACCGTATATACTTTATCGTTGTGGAGTTATTTATCCTTTATTTTTCCGATCTTTGGATTTCTTAGTCACTTCTCGTCGGATTCTCCTCGGATCTTTTGAACGTTCTATCTTATACTAGTTCGTTGAGTCTATTCTTGATGTTAAGTGTTGATATCGCGCTTAGCCTAAGTGCATCGAGTTGTTTTATTTAGTTACCACACAACCATGATACCAAAACGTTTTAATATAAGAATGAGAACTTTTCACGAACTTGAATGCAAACGCTTGTACAATAAAACAACTTTGTACAAAATGTTAATAAGGTGAAATTAATGTTAGGTTGTGGCCGGGTACCATTGTGCGTTGTGTAGGGATTATCTTATTCCGCTTATATCATCTGTTGAGGTGAGTTTTCGTAGCCCCACTTTTTAACTCTTTTCCATTGGGGGAAATGATACTCAAATCTGTTTTGAACTTGTCTTCTGTATTGTGCAAAAGTGATTTGTTTTCGAGACAATCTTATGTGCCTATAACTGCTATGTGAATGACATGAGTTTTGGTAGAATATCATGTGTGGAAATACTTGTGTGGATCTTTTATAGCATGGAGTTGCTATGGTTTGAAATGATATGTGATCTTCCGCCCTATGTGTAGCTCCAGCTGGTAGGCTTTAGGTGCGTGTGAATTGAGAATTGAGAACCTTGCGTGGCAATGGTGTCTATATGGATGAGATTTAGATAGCATGGAGTTGCTATGTTTGGAAATTAAATGTGTTGCATGTATTCACTGTCATATTGCACAATTGTCCACTACTTGAAATATTGGCACAACAACTAGGTTGTTATCAAACCTACGTGCTTACCAACTTTATGTTGACCTTTTTGAGTATCATTTTCAGGTGTGTTTCAACCAAGGTAAATCAGGAGTAGTGGGAACTAAAGACGTACACTCGTGGGGTGTTTATCTAGAGACTTGTGTCTTTCGGATCTAAAATGTAAACTGGTGAACTATTGTAAAACTAGATCTTTTGTAAACGTGTATGGTATGATCTTGTACCTTGAGCAATGTAAATCATTATGTCGCATTCTTGTGTTTCGGCCGTAGTCGGGGTGTGACAGATTGGTATCAGAGCCAGGTTATAGAGAATGCCCGTTTTTATAAAAATAAAAACGCAACTATAACCAAACTAAAGTTTTCGTAAAACCTCGAACATGGCAAAAGTTAACTAGCCCGAGCAGTTCATAGTTTTCCTAAATTACGCATAGCCTGATCAACTATGCTTAATTCACGAAGATCTATGAAATGATGGGGTAGTTTCCTGAAGTTATGTTAGGGGAAGGGAGGGAACATATGAAGTCTAAGACCACCTAAAAATGAATTGACCTTGAACGTATATATTGCATAATATGTACTTTCGTGTAGTAATGTGGTATGAGAATGCTTGTGAGCGTTGAGATCTAGATTATCGTTGATTGCCTAGTATTGGCCATGCTGCCTTAGTTGTATTGCATGATGCCATGAGAGCCTTGGTATATATGTTGTTGGTAGCGATGTTGATTAAGGGTGTGTCTTTGGTAGCTATGTTGTATTGCATGATTCCCTGAGAGCTTTGGTAGATATGTTGTTGGTAGCGATGTTGATTAAGGGTGCGTCTTTGGTAGCTATGTTGTTGTATTGCATGATGCCCTTAGACCCTGAGAGCCTTGGTAGATATGTTGTTGGTAGCGATGTTGATTAAGGGTGTGTATTTGGTAGCTATGTTGTTGTATTGCATGATGCCTTGAGAGCCTTGGTAGATATGTTGATTAAGGGTGTGTCTTTGGTAGCTATGTTGTATTGCATGATTCCCTGAGAGCTTTGGTAGATATGTTGTTGGTAGCGATGTTGATTAAGGGTGCGTCTTTGGTAGCTATGTTGTTGTATTGCATGATGCCTTGAAGCGCTTGTTCTATATCAAACCTTGTTGGTGCTTGTTTGCCATTCGTACCTCTTCCGTAACATCGATATATAGAGAGTAAATATATATACGTATATCGAGTATACGAAACACCTAATTTTAAGTGTTATGTTGATTACTATATGTAAGCAGAGTTATGCTAATAATTTGAGTAATGATATTTTATGGGAGTACGTATACCCTTACCGTTTTATCACATGTCATGTCTACCCCAGCTCACTTTGATTTAGAGATTATCTCACAGACTAACAGAGCTCAGAGCTCCCGAGTACCTACCTTATTACCTGATGACCCTTATGTGGCAGTTAGGCAGGCACATTTAGTTGATACGGACACTGCGTCCGGACCCCTTGAGGATCTTAGGGAGACAGAGATTCCCCGGCCACTACTTGTTGTACCATCACCCGTTCCATCATCAGATGACCTTCACTTGACAGTTAGACAGGCTTATACACCTGCTACTGTTAACACTGAGTCTGAGCCAGAGGAGGCTCCCTCAGAGATAGAGGAGTTTCTTCCACTAGTTTCTAGGGCACCCCTTACTAATGAGGAGTTTGAGGCTTCAGAGCCATCAGATACTAGGACCACCTTATCACATTCCTCAGCTTCATCGAATTCCACTGTACCACTATCACCTGATCACCTACTTACTCGGACTTCACCCACCCCTACACCTACCCGAGCTTTGTTTCACCATAGGACTGCACGTATGACCGTGCGTGCCCAGCCCGCCATGTCTCCTGGTCTTTCGACCAGAGTGACAGAGGCGATAACCTTGTCATACTCAGTATTTTGTAAGAGGTATAGATCCTCTTACGAGACACCATCACCATCACCATCACCGGCCCTTCCTTCACGGAAGAGGTACCGGGGTACATCTGAGCTCATTGAGGACATTGAGGGTGAGAGTTTGGAGCCAGATTCTGAGAGAGAGGGGTCAGAGGACAAGAATTCTAATTCAGAGGCAAAGGAGGATGCTACGCCTAAGAGTCAGCAGCAGGCAGTCCAGGTTGTAGATACAGTCGTAGACGAGCTGTTAGGATTGGCATACGGGGCGGCTAGGCGCCATGCCTTTAAGTCGGCTGAGGAGGTAGCACCTAGTATATTTGAGATAGGGTAGAGCTCTAGGTATGTACCCGAGCAGCATAGAGTAGGGGAGACTCCTGCACCTAGGCTATCCACCTGTGCCACATGAGTAGACCCTGTAGATGGCACAATTTATACAAACATTTTGGTCTATGTACCCCTAATTCGTACATCTGTCCAGACACCACCATCACCCGAGTGGTCTTCCAGTTCTTTACTAGTTTCACCATCATCTCTGACAGTACCTAACCCAGTAGCATCACCAGCCGGTTCTTCACCCATAGCTTTACCCGCTACGGTCGAGGCTGAGAGTTTCTTGAATAAGTTAGGGTCACAGGTAGAGTTTCTGGGATGGTTGATTCATGATCATGCTCAGTGTTTGGATGCATTACCACCTCCTTTGTTTGAGGGTTATGATCGAGACCTTAGGGAGTTGTATACTAGGTCGAGGGCGATTAGGGATGAGATCTTTTCTCAGCGTTATAGGCTTAGGAGTTTGAAGCAGGAGCAGGAGGGGGCTATCATGACTTTCGGTGCTATATGGAGACCAGTGTTGGCCTTGGAGTCATGGGTAGAGCATGTTGACACCCAAAGGGTGGAGATGTGGCAGGCCATGTATGATGATCATAGGATGATTCATGATTTGTTGGTGCAGAATGCCATGATGCAGCGCGAGCTTCAGGAGTTGAGAGACCTTGTTACCACTATGGAGCGTGAGAGAAGCCGTAGGGAGTAGTAGATTGCGTAGAGATTTGGTTAGGATTTATGTACATCACTAAACATAGTAGCTTCGGTTAGTGCTAGACCTAAACTGAGTAGTCTCAATGGTAGTAGTTATGAACTAATTATTATCAGTCGATAGCTGACTTTTATTGAAGTCATAGTTATGATAGTAGTAGAATGATTTTGTACGAAACTTGAGAATCAATAGATGGTAGTAGTTTTCTCATATGAGTTGATACATTCGGTGATTGGGTACATCGTTATCTATGCATGTTTGTGGCATGATTCATCACTCACCTCAGATAGGATTTCCATACTTGTGAGGCCTCGTGCGCACTTTCATTTCATTTTCTTCCATGCGGAACTTAAAAGATATTCAAGTTGCCATATTATACTATACGTTGGAAAAACGAGTGGTTAGATAAAATACTGCAGAGTCACGAGGAGACTTGATCGTATTTGTAGTAAGCCGATTTGAAACCCGATATAATTTGGGTAACGTGATTCTAAATGATATCTTGATCTTTCTAGTTGAAACTCGAGTTACTTGAAATAAGTAAAATTTACTTTGAAGAGTTTAAGCAGATTCTGATAAGCGAACCTTAGACGATCTTGAAAGAGAGACACGTAAGTTGTAATGTGTGGGACACATCCAGTAGAACCTAACCACGTTGACTAGAACAACAAAGGAACTGGATATAGTTGGATACCTTAGAAAATTTGTTGGCAAGTCGCGGACTAGATCATATCCGGGCACTCGACCGAAAAACTCAAAATTAAAGGTTAGGAAGAACTATTAAGTTGTGGAGACAGTGGAAAGAACCTACCATGTCATCTGATTATGGTCTAGGTACATCTAAGAAGTGTAGGAGCCGAAATTGAGAACCAAGTCTCTAAAGGATAACAGGAGACCTACAGTACCTAAGTCTGTTTCCAATAGCAAACCTAAGATTGTAAAATCGCTGACTGCTAACAAAATGAAACCCGATACATCTCGGGGATTCGATACTTCAGTTGGTCCATCTTTTTCTTCTCTTATTGATTGTAGGTTGTCCAAATTGTTCAGTGGTATTTGGACTCCGGATGCTCCAAGCACATAACCGGAGATCGCTCTCAGCTCACCAATTTCGTTCAAAAATTTCTTGGTACTGTCAAATTTAGTAACGACCAAGTTGTGAAGCCAGCGGTTTTGAAGATTAGAGGTATGGTGATTATCACAGGCATAGGGAACGTCATCATTTCAAGGGTTTATTATTTAGAAAGGACTCAAGGGACACAATCTATTCTTGATTGGTTCAATTCTGCAACTCCGATCTTACGCAGTAGCTTTCGAGCAAAACACATATGTTATAAATTCAGTACATCTGGAAGTGTTAATTTTACTCTCAGAACTTGAATGAACAAACACTGTATTCTATTCTTAGTTGGTCAATTCTGCAACTCAGATCTTGAAGTAGCTTTCAGAAAACACACATGTTTTATTCGTAATCTGGAAGGTGTTAATTTACTCTCAGGATCTTGAGGAACTAACCTGTATTCTCTGTCCATTGGAGATATGATGGCGTCTTCTCCTATTTGTCTCTTGTCAAAATCTACAAAGACTAAGTCATGGTTATGACATCGTCGTCTGTTTCATTTGAACTTTGGTGCTATTAACCACTTGGCTAGACACGGTCTAGTACGTGGTCTTCCCAGACTTAAATTTGAAAAGGACCATTTCTTTGTGGGCCTATGCGTGTTGCAAGTGTAAATAGGAAAAAGTACATCCTCGTCATTATGGATGATTACTCTCGGTTCACATGGGTGAAGTTTCTAGCGTCAAATGATGAAGCTCCTAATTTTATAATCAAGTTTCTAAAAATGATACAAGTTAGATTGAATGCAACTGTCAGGAATATTCATACTAATATTGGAATTGAGTTTGTTAACCAAACTTTGGGAGACTACTATGAACAGGTTGGCATCTCTCATGAAACATCGGTTGCACGAACTCCACAACAAAATAGTGTTGTTGAAAGGCGAAATCATACTCTTGTTGAAGCCTCTCATACAATGTTAATCTACGTAAAAGCTCTTTTATTTCTATAGGTCGAAGAAGTAGCTACCGCATGTTACACCCAAAACTGATCCGTTATACGATGTCGCCATGGAAAAACTACTTATGAGCTCTTACATGATAAGAAACCTAATTTATCCTACCTTCATGTTTTGGTGCACTTTGCTATCCAAACAGTGATAGTGAGAATTTGGGCAAACTTCAAGCTAAAGCTGATATAGGTATTTTCATAAGATATGCACCCAAGAAGAAAGCTTACCGTATCTACTACCGACGTACCTAAAAAATCATTGAAACCATCCATGTCGATTTTGATGAGCTGACGGCTATGGCTTCTGAACAAAGCAGTTTAGAACCCGCGCTTCATGAAATGACTACTACAACACCCAGTTCAAGACTCGTTCCAAACCCTCCTCCTTGTTGCCTCTCTAGTTCCTACAGTAGAAGCTTCAGCTCTTATTGATTCAACCGGTTCACCTTCTTTAACATCAGTTGATCAAGATGTACCTTCACCAAGTACTTCTCAAACCACTCAACAATCACAATCCCAAGAAATTCCCTTCTGTGTTGAAAAAGAGTCACATGACCTAGAGGTTGCACATATGAGTAATGATCCTTATTTTGGCATTCTAATTCTAGAAACTATTTCTGAAGAATCTTCATCAACGGATGATATTCATACAAATGTGCACTCAGAAGCTCTAATCTCTAAACACCTCATAAAATGGAAAAAAGATCATCCGTTACAAAATATATTTGGGGAACTCTCCAGACCCGTTTCTATAAGACTCCAACTACACGAATAAGCCCTGTTTTGCTACTATGATGCTTTC
The DNA here is from genome assembly GCA_026074375.1 of Tanacetum coccineum. Taxonomy (NCBI): domain Eukaryota; kingdom Viridiplantae; phylum Streptophyta; class Magnoliopsida; order Asterales; family Asteraceae; genus Tanacetum; species Tanacetum coccineum. The sequence goes on along the minus strand of BQNB010101397.1, from coordinate 15,661 downwards.
CTGACTTCAGTTGAACCAAAGACGTACAAAGATGCATTAACTAAATCATGTTGGATTAAGGCAATGCAAGAATAGCTGAATGAATTTAAACGTCTTGATGTCTGGGAACTCGTTCCTCGTCCAGATAAAGTAATGGTTATCACCTTAAAATGGATATATAAGGTTAAACTGGATGAATTAGGAGGAATCTTGAAACAAGGCTAGATTGGTAGCTCGTGGATACCGTCAGGGAGAGGGAATTTATTTTGAAGAATCCTTTGCTCCCATGGCTAGACTAGAGGCCATTCAGATATTTCTCGCATTTGTTGCTCATATGAATATGATCGTATACCAGATGGATGTGAAGAAGACATTCTTGAATGGCATTTTGCGTGAAGAGGTCTACGTTAGTCAACCAAACGGATTTGTGGATCCAGACAATCCTAATCATGTGTACAGACTGAAGAAAGCTCTATATGGGTTGAAACAGGCTCCACGCGCGTGGTATGATCTATTGTCATCGTTTCTACTATCCTCAGGCTTCTCCAAAGGGACGGTTGATCCCACATTATTCATCAGAAGAGAAGGTAAGATATCCTCCTGGTACAAATCTATGTTGGTGATATAATTTTTACTTCTACTACTACTGAACTCTGTGACAAATTTTCTGAGATAATGTGTTCTAAATTTAAGATGTCGATGATAGGCAAAATGTCATTTTTTTTCTAGGACTACAAATTTCTCAAAGTCCCAGAGGCATCTTTTTAAACCAATCAAAATATGCTCTTGAATCTCTCAAAAAATATAGAATGGAATCTTGTGACCCCGTGGATACTCCAATGGTGGAGAAATCCAAACTGGATGAGGATCCACAAGGGAAAGCTGTTGACCCTACACATTATCGTGGCATGGTTGGCACCCTTATGTATCTTACATCCAGTCGACCAGACCTTGTATATGTTGTGTGCATGTGTGCCCGGTATTAGTCTCATCCTACCGAAAAGCACTTACATGCTGTAAAAAGAATCTTTCGATATCTAAGAGGAACCGTTAATCGGGGACTATGGTACTCAAAGGATTCTGCTATTACACTAACAGCCTTTGCAGATGCTGATCACGCGAGTTGTCTTTACACCAGACGAAGTACATCTGGAAGTATGCAATTGTTGGGAGACAAAATTGTTAGCTGGTCATCAAAAAGGCAGAAAAGCGCTGCAATATCTAGTACGAAAGCTGGATACATCGCTTTATCTGGCTGTTGTGCTCAAGTCCTTTGGATGAGATCACAACTCACCGACTATGGCCTTGGGTTCAACAAAATTCCAATGTACTGTGATAACAAAAGCGCTATTGCCTTATGCTGCAACAATGTTCAACACTCTCGTTCAAAGCATATCGACATCAGATATCACTTCATAAAAGAGCAAGTGGAGAATGGAGCTGTCGAGCTTTACTTTGTCAGGACGGAAAATCAGTTGGCGGACATCTTCACCAAGCCTTTATGTCAAGAAATAATTGAATTCCTTATCGATAAGCTAGGGGTGAGAAGTTTTACTTATGAGACTCTGAAAGAACTGGCAGATGAAGTTGAAGAATAGTGGTGGTACCTATTCTTGTATCCTGTGTATAATATGTACATATAGAAAACTAGAAAAACTCAAAAAGATTTTTCACTTCTTAAAATTTTTTTATAAAAACAAAATACAAAATTAAAAAATCAGAAAAAGACAAAAATATATTTTCATGTCATGCTTTCTAACATCGATAATATTTACGGCTTCAGAAATGTCATTCAACAATGGCACAAAGCTGTAAATAAAGTTCGAATAGAAAACATGACATATGGCTTGCTATTATTTCTGATAGCAACCCGGTCTTAATCTAAAAGGCAAGTATTCTGTCAAAAAAGGAAACTTGACCTCATAACGGGAATTTATTTTCTCGGGAATGAATTACTTCATATTCATTCAAAGGCTTGTGCTAACTTTGCAGCACAACCCGTGCTTTACATATTCCATAAGTGTACGTGTCAGTGCACTTATGTGTTAAAATAAGAGAAATCTTATTTTTTATGGTGTTGTTTTCAAAAATAAAACATTAATATTAGAAAGTCCTTAGATTTTTTTTTCAAAGACATTTGACCACTCAAACAACGACAACAACTCTTTAAATAGAAAATGGGTCATTGTTTGAGGGGGAAAAACAATTAAAGGGGAGTTAATTAAGTTTAACTTATGCGAGCTTTAACTGTTATGTGTTTATGCCTTGTAGGGAGCAAATAGCAAAAATAAGTTGCTAGGAATGGTACTTAAAAACTATAGGGACTATGAATGCCATTTGTTAAACTTATTCATGCCTAAGGAAAACTTATTGAAATAAAATGCATAAGGATTAATAATTCTGGGGGCATTTGTGTCAAACTCTTAAAGTTCAAACACAAACATCCCCCCTTTGTCCCGTTCGTTTCACACACATACACAAAAAACACTTAAACTCTTTTTCCCTCTCCCCCATTGCATATTGTCGTCCAACCTTCAACCATCAAAATTAGTCATTTTCAAGATAAAGGTATAATTACAAATGTGTTCTTTACACCCTAAACAACTTATTTCTCAAATGAATTAGGCTAAATCACGTTTTTGAGTTCGAAAACCCTAGAAATTGATCTAGGATTCTTCAAAATCAAAAGTGGATAGAAACCTAAATTGGTTGAGAGGTTTTGTTCGTCTAAGGGTGTACATAACTCACTTAAAGCAGTTTTGAATTAGGTTAACATATCATGTAGTTTTGATTGATTCTTAGGTGCATAAATTAGGGATATGGGTATAACATGTAATATGTTGGTGGGTTTATGGATAGAAAGTGTTAGATTACATCCTTGTATGCATTAGAACAGTTATAACCTTAGTTTGAACATCAATGAATCTTGTTTAAGTGATTCATATGTGTTCGAGCTCATTTTGAATTTATTTGGAAATTTCAGTGGTTAATTCTTGTTTGAAATAGGTCATATGATGTTATGTGTCGCTAAGTTTCTTGTGTGAATGATTATTGATGCCTAAAACACTAAGTTTATAACTTTGAAAAATCAAGGCGAATTAAGCAAAGTATGAAGGAGGCGAATTAATCCTTCTTTAGGAGGCGAATTAATCCAAATCCTTAAGGAGGCGAATTAATCCATATCCTTTAAGGAGGCGATTTAAAACATAATTTAGGAGGCAAATTAAAATTGGTTAATTTTACAATCTAGACAAAGTTTGTTAAATGCCTGCTTGTCAAAATATGCTCAATCATTAAACAGCATGCCATATAGTGTCATATATAAGCTTGGATATATATAAACTGTATTGGAAAATTCTTAGCAGAACCATGACTACCAAAGCTCAATAAATTGCACTAGACAATGCCCTAGTTTCTCTAGATAATCGATGTGTCATTGGAAAATGTAACATGAGGATCAACCCTGGAATGAAACCAAAGGAACCTACTTATCAAGTAGTGTTGGATGTTGATGTCTCATTGTGAGTAAGTATTTTATGTATCAAGTTTTACTATTTATTTTATGCCGACTATACTTAAAAACAAAACTCTAACGGGTAGTGTACCCGGTCAAGATGTAGCTTCGTTGGTAAGTAGGGTGTCGATCATTAAGAGCGAGAGCGTTAATATCCAATTTATCAGTATTTTAGTTAAATTAATCTAATTTATGCAAAGTCTAAACTAATGATAAAGGGGAGGGGGGTTTCATCCTAAGAGACTGGCATGAGTTTTGGTGTCTAACCTAAGGTTTTGATGACAAGTAAAGCAATAAACACATACAAGAAGATTAACAAATGATAGAGAAGCGGTCAAGTAGTAATATAAAGAAAACATATCAACCATGAATAATCCGATAAAACACAGGTTTGTTTATTAGTGCAATGATATCTTATCTCGAAGTGGCGTATCATTCTTAAGACTTGGGCAAGACTTTATCCTAAGACCTAGATACGATTAATCCTGTCACAATTAACGCGCCCGCATAAAGCATCCTTTTTGTTGATTATAATCTATCTTAGGATTTAAATAATGGTGCTCTTACTAAACCCTAGCCCACTGGGACTTTACCCACTTACTGCTTAACGGCAATTTATATACTAGTAGTCCACTTTGTACGAGTCCTAACCAATGGAATTAGAATGTTATTTGTTGAATTATCTAGGGACACCTGCTAGTCAACTTGTTCATAAAACCAAAGGCAAGGATAGGTCATTTATTTATGATCCTGTAATTCTAGATATATAAATTGCAATACGGAGAGCTATCCCGGACTCTTAGCCTACGCCCACACAACACCGAAGTTGCAGCACATTAAATATGTAGGACTAGACCCAGTTGAATGATAGGTCGCATATATAAGCACGTAAACAAGTATAAAGTGATAAACATAATCAAACAATCAACGATAAATTAAGAAAATCGAGATAAACGAACCAAACATTAAATCTTCATAAACATGGCTGATACCTAAGGGTATCAACCGATAGTCATTGTAAAAATACACACGGTATGATGTATGAACGATTAAAATAAAGAAACCTCAATCGAACGCGTATTCGGTTATGTGAATATTACAAGAGTTTTCCTATGATATTAAGGCTCTTTCCTGACCTTCTTTGCTCTTCTAATCGTTTGATAGTCGACTTGGTGGTTTAGGGCTTCACTTGCATACCTAAAACTGAGTTTAGGGTCTTGTATTTATAATGTCTGGAAACGAGTGGATACGCCGTATTGAGTAAGGTCAATACGGCGTATAGGGTTGGATTCCTTGAAGTGCGTGCTACGTTCTCAATAAATCAGTAATATCATTCCTAATTTACTTTTATTACTGTATCTTCGAATAGTTATCCAGCTGGATACGGCGTATGGTAGCAAAGGGATACGCCGTATTGGGAATTGGTCAAACGCGTTTTCTTGTGAAGTCTAGGCGCTAATACGTTGTATCTTCCTTCTTGGATACGACGTATGTAGTCAAAAAGTAGTAATCTTCAAATGTCTTCGTTTTAGCTCCAAATTATGCGCCTTTTAGCATGTCTTCACAAAACACTCTTGAATTGTTACAACTGCAATTATCAACTTTAAAGCAATTAAGTACCAAATCTTGCAATAATTATATAAAAGCGGGTATAATAGTTGGGATAAATGATGCTATAAAGTGACGTTATTTGATTTCATCAACCATTAAATCTTGTTGTGAAGAAGAAGTAGTATCTTAAACACCCGCATCTAGTGATTCTTGCTGATACTGAGAATAAGGAATGATATTATTATCACTTGTTATTTCATTATCTGGATAATCATGAACAGGCGTGTGTTCAGAATACTGCATCTCTTGAACACTTTGATTAATCATATCATTCCGATAAGTTTCAGTTATTGGTGCCTCAAAGAGGACGTCTGAATCACAACTTGAGAGATTTGCCATCAGATCCACTTTTGCTAAAGATACGTCATCACAGTCAGAATCATAAGCATCAAGATCCTCAATCTGGAAGGCAGCATTCTGTGGAATTGTTGTCTGAGCAGCTTGTTCGTCAAAAATTCAAAGG
>BQNB010101396.1:0-15600 GCA_026074375.1 Tanacetum coccineum | reverse complement strand
ACAACGAGTTATGATTTTCAAAACGTCCATTAGTGGTCGTTCTTTGTACTTTGTGTGATGTATATTATGACGTCACGCCCCCGGACACGTATTCTGTCCAGGCCCCGTTTGGGGGTGTGACATCATACACTTTACAATTTACAATCGTAAAACTTGAGTTTACTTACATTTTACAAGTTAAAAACTTGACAAACTGCAATTATCAAAACCATCTCGACCCAGTCCCCTTGGGTTACATCTTTTCTCTTCCAGTACCATTCACATATCTTTTGATTTGACACACCTGAAAATGATACTCGAAAACGTCAATAATAATGTTGGTGAGCTCGTAGGTTTGACCTTAAACCCAAAAGTTGTGCCAATATTTCAAACAGTAGACAATAGTGCTATATGACAGTGAATATATGCAAACAAACATAGCATCACCGCTAACCAATAACCATATGTCACTTACGCACCTAAAGGGCCTACCAGCTAGAGCACTAGATTAGGGCAGGACCACACACAAACTAGGGTAGGCGTACCCATCCCCTCCAATAATCACACAAATACTGGGTAGGCGTACCCATCCGATCCAAACAATCATGCAACACATAATATTCACATAGCAGTCATAAGCATGTAACTTGTCCCAAAAGCAAAACCACATTTCATACAGATCAATTCAAAACATTTCAAAACACATTTGAGTATCATTTTCCCCAATGGAAAAACAGTAAAAAGTAGGGTTACGAGAACTCACCTCAAGCAAGTATTTAGCAACCAACTCTCAATCACACAAGCAAATGTAACGACGCCCGCACACGACCTAGTCCAATTAATATCTCAATTTAATCATCCATTTCTAAAACAATATTCACGTTTGATGCATAGAGTCTAGACGCGTTGTACAATTACCCAAAACAATTTAGTGGTGTGATGGTTAACGACATATCTCCATAATCATAACATTCTCATTACTCGGTAATGCATACTTATACTATTTAAGGAAAATAGATAAGTAATATAAATAAATATTTATAATTAATAATTATAAATATATCTCGACAAGTCCATTCGGTAACCTTAGTTACTCCAAAATACTCATAATATGGTTGAAAATGAAACGTTTTCTCATAATAAACATATCTGAGAAGTTTCAAGAAAAAATATATTTTTCGTCTTTTAGTGAATTTATTAAAAAAATAAAAAATAAATAATATTTTATTATTTAAAATCAAAAATCATGTTTTTAGGAAAAATTTTAAGTATAAACTTTTTACGAAATTTTGACATGACCCGTACGCTCATACAACATTTTACAAGGCTTCAAACCTTATTTTCAACACTTTTTACAAATTCGACACTTTTCGACAAAATTCTAAAAATCTCAATCTTTAACGTTTACTAAACGTTTTTCCTAAATATCGTTCAATATCACTTCGTAAACATATTTTCACTTTCAAAAGTTCGTCAAAACTCTCATAACGACTAAACATCGCTTATTGGGCTTTAAGACCCAATAAGGGTCCATTAAGATATTTATAAGTCCAAAATCAAGGTCCATTTACATATATAAGTATATACTTATAACTAGAAAATAATCCAGACCACAATAAGCCCTCCCATTAAGCCACGACTTAAATAGACTTATTGGGCCGTGAGCCCATATGCTCAAAAATACGTATATTAAGCTTAAAAATAAGCTAGTAAGCTACGTATCGCATTTGGTTACTACCATAAGCCTCAAAAATAGTTCACGAATATACGCAAATCAAATTAAATAATCAAAATCACATCCCTTGTGATTTACTTTAAGCCGTGAGCCATAAGCTCAAAATAAGCCAATAAATGCTTAAAAATAAGCCCACAATAAGCTATACATACTATTTTAAAAAATAAGCTATCTAGCAATATATATTATTAAACCATCACGACCACAACATCAAAAATACAAAAACCCTATTTTTCCTTTTTACCATACACGAACCAAACATACCCTTTTTTATTCATTTCGCTTCCAAAAATTGACTTTCACAACGATCAACTTGTACAACTAACATCTATGCATTAAAATAAACCTAAAAGGACAAACAAAATTTAAATTTAAAAACTTACAAGAAAAGCATCAAATTTGTATTTTTCGACACGAACCGGACAACCCAAATGTTGTTTAAATGAATACCCAAATACTCGTATCAACAAAGAATATCACGTTCTCGATCAAAGTTGGAAAATTTATGGTGGATTATTGTTGGTGAGGGTGGTCGAACACAAGCACACACACTTAAGTGTGTGTTTTATTTTTTTTATAATGAATGGATAATGAGAGCTAGTGGAAGGAATATAATTGTACACCTTAAGACACATTATTTAAAATTAAGCCTCCATGTCCCCTCTTGACTACCTTGACCGGATATGGCATCCTAGGGGGTGTCGGGTCTTTTTTTTCGTGTCAGAATCACATAAATACTCGTAAAACGCAACCGTAAAATTTACCCAAAAGTTAATTAGCATTTTTATTCACTTTAAAAATACTTTTCTATTAACCTGACAACCCAAAATACAAATAAATACTCATAAAACTCATATGGACATTAACGGACATGTCGGACTCGTTTTTCGGCATATCTCAAAATTCACGGGTCAAACTACCCAGAATACAAATAACACAATAATACCTTCCAAAAGGGATTATTAATCAATCACAATAAACCACAACTCATCACAATACTCATAAAAATCACCACCGTCAACACGGTACAGAATCTGAATAAACTGACAACGACGCATATAAATAGTAAAACTTGATAATCTAAATTACCTACACACAACGGTGCATCAAGTTTTTGACGCCGCTACCGGGGAGTGAAATTGTTTAATACTTATTTATTTATGTTTTTGACTAGATTTATTGTTTTTGGTTTAGTTTAGATTAGTCTGCATTTGTATAATTTTGCATATTTTTGTGTTTGTTTTTCTGCATTTAGTTTAGTTTTTTATTAGTTTGTTATTCTGTGTTTCTAGTCAAGTTGTTGTAGGAATGGACAACCCAGGTACTACTATGCAAGAATATGTTCAATTCAAAACTGAAAAAGCTCTTAGACACGATCAAGTTTATAACTGAAAAACTGCTAAGTATGGTAAGACCAGTTGGTGTCTTAATACTGTAGACACCGACATCCTCAGATTATTTGAAACAAAATTCCCAGCTATAATCTGTGATGATGCTTTAAAATTAGAGTCTGCTTTCTCTTCTAAACCCGCATTAAATTCTCAACTTATCAATAAAGTTAACCTGGAAAATGAAACAACATTGCCCGAACTTGGTTATGAAGAATATAACATTTATGTCAGAAAGAAAAGCTTTAAAGAAATGATTTAGAAAAAAAAATTCAACATCTTAAATATTGGTGAAGATTTGTTTTCTTATGAAATTTCTTCTAATAATAATTTACAATTAAGAAAGGGCAATGAGGATGATAAAATAGGTATCATACAATAGTAGATATCATTTTTTGAATTCTTGAAAACTTAAAATCTATTATAGAAAACACAAACAAACTAATTTACAAAAAAAAATCTAATTTATAAATATGTATATTAACAAACTACATAATTAAAACTTCCTCGCATCATTTTCAGTTTTCAAAATTTATGTTTTATTTAAAAGTTTACTAGATGAGTATATGCGCAAAGCGACGGTGTATAGCGTTAAAACACTTAACTAAAATATCACTATAAATATTTGATACTAAAAAATCTTGTTGCTATGCACGAGTATTCGTCTGGTGCAGTTCTAACGGGTTTATTCGGTTTTAATTTAAGTGACATTTAATAGGTTGATTTGATTTAGTTGCCATGACATTTAACCGAACAGTTCATAATTTCTTACTAATGTCTGTCTTACTAAACTGCAATGTGGTATATATAACAGAGTAACCGGCCAAAGCATCATATTACTCTTATATACAATTGTCGTCTGCAAGATGTCGCATTGGCCGGACAATGCCGTTGTAATGTAAGAAAAAAAGTTACAAAACAATCCCCTAGAGTGTGGTGAGTTACGAAAACCACCTTTAACTTTTAGCTATTTACGGCTTTTTATATATAACATGTTTTATTTATCAAACATCTAATGATTCCTTTAATAAAAAATATACCGCTGAAAATGCCTCAAAATTACGAACAAAATGAGTCAAATATTGCAATATTTTTTAATTACATGCGATTTTATAAGAATTATTGAAGTTTAATATATAACTTTTTTTAATTTAAATCATACCCTTGAACTATCTAAAAATTTACAAAAACTACTTTTGACTTTAATTTAAAAAGAAAAATTAGCGAGACCCCTGGACTATTTGGCGAGTTCTGAATATTACCATGTACTATTAGCTATTTATGTTTTTTTATATAACAATTTTTATTTCTCAAATATCTACATATATGTCGATTTCTATATATAATACTACCTCCGTCTCAAAATAAGTGTCTAATTTCACTTTTTAGAGTCAAACTGATTCAACTTTAACCTTAGCTACTGTATTTTTTTATTATATAATAGTTGATGCTACTTCCCAGACGTAATTACCATCAGAGGTCTAACAATTGCCAAAGTCACCTGCTATTGATCAAATCATGATCGAAAAGAATGTATGCTTCATGTAACAAATTTATAAAAATCCATTGATAGGACCCAGATAGATCATTGCATACAAATGATCTGAACTAAATAAAACATTGACATCCTACTTCAAAAATAATTACCAAATTTATAAGGCTTGGTAAAAATTGCATGTTACTGTTCGTAACAAATGTATACTTATGTCGGGTCCTATCCTATAACTAGTAAGATCAAACAAAAATTTCATCTATTAAGTCTCTGGGAAGAGTGTTATTAATCAGCAAGATACTCTTTCCAGCTGGACCTAAATTGATAAGCAGGGTTGTGTTGTGCCCTAGAGGATCCTATTTATCTGATATCTAACCTCGTATGTGTATACATCTGAAACATAAGTAATTAAAAGTGGCTGCAAATTACCTCAAACTCCTTTCCTTCATGATAATCAATATCCATCTTTCCCATTTTGGGTTGCATGTGCTCACGCTGCTTCTGTTTAAGCTTCTTATTGTCCTCCTTTTCAATGTATGCCTGCCAATAGATGCAAGAAAAGGGTTCAACAGGCCAGTAACGTAACATGGTCTTATAACTTGAATCTAACATATGGATGTTAGAATAATGAAAACCCCCGTCAAAGGTATTGTATTATTGATATGCTTTTATAGTGTAACATAGAACATACTAGAAACCCTAATGGACCCAACCCACATTCGGGCTTGGGCAGTTATATCATCTAATACCCCCTCGCAATTCGAGCGGCGAAATCGTGAAAGCTCGGATTGGATGAGAAATCTAAATAAACATTAAACAATAAAATTTTTGTTGATGAAGACCTTCGACAGCAAGCAGAGAAAAAACTTCATCTGCAACGGCAAAAGCAAAACAAAGCGATAGCAAAGCAAAAGCAGTAAGCAAATAACTAATTTTGATGACGATATCCGACAGCAAACGGGGTTTAATCTTCAATCTTCATCATGTAGCAACAACAAAAAGAAAAGAAACAAAAAATAAGGCAAAACATAGACTTTTTTTTGAAAAGGGATAAAAGATGTCGGCTAGGGTTTGACGAGGTGGCATAAAAGAGGCGGCTCAACTTAGCCACCTAGGTCTGAGGATCAGACCCGCTCCGATACCATGTTAGAATAATAAAAACCCCCGTCAAAGGTATTGTATTATTGATATGCTTTTATAGTGTAACATAGAATATATTAGAAACCCTAATGGACCCAACTCACATTCGGGTTTGGGCCGTTATATCATCTAATAATGGACACTACTATCTTTAGCACACAAACCCATGTCGGGAAAATATTTACTATAAAGGTGTGATTTATACAATAGGATGAACCAAGATCCATCGTCACTCCCCTTCCTTACAAGAATCTTGCAGACTCTCCCTAACCAAAGATTATGTGTTTGACCAAAACAGGAACTTAAAACTGTAATAATATTTATCTATTATCACATGTCATCCCTCCATTTGGTGTTGGACAAGAGTATCACTACTTGGAACTGCAAAAACATTAATATACATAAATTTGTCCGAGCACAAATACCTATACTATTTGTATTAATCAACTTCTTTCTAAGTATAATAGAGATAATAGAGTAGAGTACCATCTGATTCCCATTCGCACAGTTTGAAGAGTTAAAACTTAAAATGTTTTATCAGAAGTTGATTAACGAATTTTTAATCCAAGGGAAAAAATCAAAATTATATTTGAGGATAGATAGACAAAATAGTAGTTCCACATTACAAGAAAAGGATTATAATATCTTACTTGTCTAATTTTCTCAATGCCTGTGGCTGCAATGAAGTCAGGAAGTTGAAATGGTTGTTTCTCAATACCACGCTTCCCCTGCCAATTCATACAAAGCAATAAAGCATGATGAGATCCAAAAAAGTTAATAAGTAAAAAATATACTATAGTAACACTATATTCAGACAACCATAGATGTCCTGACAATGTCAGAAACATAAAAGTCAGAGATCGTTTGAAAAGTATGCTACGGCGATGCACCAATCAGTGCATAAATCTCTGAGATGCAAAGAGATAAATCAGCATTCGATGTGCACACACTAAAAAGTCTCCACTATACATGATACAAGATAGAAAGTATCTCAGACACTAAGGCGGCAATAGGTTTGCATATGGTTTAGAAATGGGCATCGGTTTGAAAAACAAGAAGAGAAAACGCATCATAGTTTCAAAATATTGCTTGTTTAGTAATTGGAATTATTACTGAAATTTTCTTATACAATTAAAACTGAGCAACAATAAACATCAAATTCTTTATAAACGCTACAAAAATAAAGAATAAAAATTCCTCAAGTTTATTTTTTGATAATTGCAATTCCAATCAATTGTTGATGTTTCTCAAAACCTTCGTCGATCTCTATTTTTATGCAGATGGTTATTTTTTCTATTATAAAGAAGATAAAGAATAATTAAATTCTGCAACCTATAACCTTGAAACAAACACCAAACCCATTGATTCATTTACATACCCTCAAAAGAAACATGCCCTAACTAATAAAGGTTATATGGCATCATGCAAATGCCAAAGTCCAACCCACATAAACCATATATGAAAAGAGAACCCATTTAAAGGTTCCCATTGCATAACACCTACATGTCCAGGCTCCAAGGTTGTCACAGCCATTCCCCTGCAAGAACCACATATATTCATATAAGACAAACCTCATCAAGTTATCTTTCATCACACCTTGCCCTCCCTTATCCCTCATTTTAGTGCAATTATTATACAGGAAACAAGAAGTAGACACCATTCAATGCAACTTATTCTGGACACGCTAACTATTTTACTGAAGGTGACATACCTACAAAAATCTCCGTTTTTGGCACCAATGTCTTGGCACAGGAACAGTATGTTGGAACATATAAAATAAAATTTGAAATAGCGACAGTTTTTCTGTCACAAAACCGTTGCTAATGAACGTTACTATTATAAAGATGCACTGAATCATTTTTTCTGGCGATTACTAACGTTAAAAGGGTGTCACTGTGTTAAGCATCGCGACTGTTCTGATAATATCAGTTAGCGACAGTTTTTTCTGTCGCTAAGTCGTCGCTAAAGCGTCACTAATTGCATCCTTTTGTGAACCAATGTGACCATTTGAAGAGGCACAAGTTACCCTATAAATAGGGACAATCATTCATTGTTTTTATCAATCAAAAACACAGAAATACTCTCTAAATCCATCATAAAGGCAAATTAGATTCGATAGATTCAAGTTTTTCTTGAATTGATTGTTGTTCCTCAAAATCAAGTGCACCAAATTCGGGCGAATTCTGTTTTAGGACACTGCGAATTGCAGGCCTAGATCACGTTTAGTGTAATCTTTTAATTACTTGTGTTACACACTTCATATTATGATTTTGTAACTTCATACAGTCTAAAACAGAATTTTTTCAGATGGAGCAAAACCATATTAAAATCTCTTGTTGAAAAACCTTGAAAAATTTTAAAGGGTCTGTTTTCGTCGTTGGCAACAAATGATGTTATTGTACTTGGGGACATCATTGCATGTGTCGTTATGTCCATACGGATTCAGAACTAGTTGATCCGTATCTGGTGGGATGGACAGATGTTCTACTGAGGCATAAGTGGCAGATTATGAAAGGGTCGCCTCACAATAAAATCATAATGAATATAATTGGAAAAATTATATTTTAAATGCTTTGGATGATTCCCTATACGTATCTTTCAACCTTTTGCAACTGGCAAGAGAGATTGGGAATCATTGGGAAAGAAAATACCATGACTCAGTTGCATGTTCTAAGAAATTTGTTGCTAGAAAATTCCTAAATTTTTAGTGGGAATGTTGCATAAAAAAAAAAATAAAAAAAAATAAGAAAAAAAAAAAAAAAAAAAAAAAAAAAATAAAAAAAAAAAAACAAAAAAAAAAAAAAAAAAAAAAAAGCCTGTTGTAAAACAAGTGGAAGAACTCTAAATCATTGTCCATGAAATGGAAGTAGAAGGCATGGGTATAAACTCTAACTTTCTTGTTGGTTCTATTATTGAAAATTTGCCACAATCTTAGAAAAACTTCACGGTGGTTCTGGACAGAAATATTCTAAGGATGGGAAAAAAGATTACACCCAACAAAAGAATAACAACTTCAAGAAAGTTTATCATTGTTGGGTCTGTGGGAAACCTGGGCACAAAGCTAAGGATTGTCGCCACAAGAAAGAGCATGAAGGCGGAAATTTTGGTAGGAAATCAACCAAGCAAATACCATGTGCGTCGCCCTCAAAAGAATTTGATGGAGTAATTGAATCCTTCCTACACTCTAATGTTGTCGGATTGCGTGATTTTTGATACAGGGTTGCACAAAGTACATATGCAATTCTAGAATGATGTTTGTATCTTACCAAAAGGTGAATGAACTGGAACCAATGTTCATAGGAAATGGAACTTCTTCAAAGATTGAAGGAAAAGGGAAAGTCATATTAAAACTGACTTCTGGAAAGGATCTTGTACTATCAAACGTGTTGCATGTGCCAAACATCACCAAGAATCTGATTTATGGTCCTATTCTTAGCAATAAGGGATTTAAACTTGTAATTGAATCAGATAAATTAGTAATCACTAAGGGTGGTGTGTATGTTGGAAAGGGTTACCTCGATGAGGGACTCTTCAAACTAAGTGTTGTAACTGATGACAATGTTATTAATAATAATAACGCGGGCACTAGCACCGCTTCTGTGTACATGATTGATCCTTCTTCACTAGTACAAAAAGTGGTATTGGTCACACCAAAAATGTGTGACTATATACATATAGTCACACACGCGAAAAGTTTTGTGTGTGACAAAAGGTCGCGCGGCCGTAGGTCACCTACGGTCACGCATTCGAGTTAGTCACACATAAGGAAGCTTTAGTGTCCGTATCCATGTTTTTTGTGTGACTAAATAGGTACAATTTAGTGACCGTAAACAATGTACAACCAACAAAGCATGTTTTTTTTGTATATTTAGTCACATACAATTAAACATAGAGTGGCCAAAAGTGTTAATATGTGTGACCATATGGTGTTTAAAGTGAAGAAATGTGTATTTTGTGTGACTATTGTTCATCCAATGGCCACATGAATTTTATGTTTGTGTGACCTTTTGTAATATTTAGCCACACAAAGCATGTTTGTTTTGGGTATTTAGTCACATACAACTAGGCATAAAGTGACCAAAAGTGTTAATAAGTGTGACCATATGGTGTTTAAATTGAAGAAATGTGTATTTTGTGTGACTATTGATCATCCAATGGTCACATGAATTTTATGTTAGTGTGGCCTTTTGTAATATTTAGTCACACAAAGCATGTTTGTTTTGGGTATTTAGTCACATATAATTAAGCATAAAGTAGCCAAAAGTGTTAATAAGTGTGACCATATGGTGTTTAAAGTGAAGAAATGTGTATTTTGTGTGACTATTGATCATCCAATGGCCACATGAATTTTATGTTTGTGTGGCCATTTGTAATATTTAGTCTCACAAAGCATGTTTCTTTTGGGTGTTTAGTCACATACAATTAAGCATAAAGTGGCCAAAAGTGTTAATAAGTGTGACCATATGGTGTTTAAATTGAAGAAATGTGTATTTTGTGTGACTATTGATCATCCAATGGTCACATGAATTTTATGTTAGTGTGGCCTTTTGTAATATTTAGTCACACAAAGCATGTTTGTTTTGGGTATTTAGTCACACATAATTAAGCATAAAGTAGCCAAAAGTGTTAATAAGTGTGACCATATGGTGTTTAAAGTGAAGAAATGTGTATTTTGTGTGACTATTGATCATCTAATGGCCACATGAATTTTATGTTTGTGTGGCCTTTTGTAATATTTAGTCACACAAAGCATGTTTGTTTTGGGTAATTAGTCACATACAACTAAGCATAAAGTGACCAAAAGTGTTAATAAGTGTGACCATATGCTGTTTAAAGTGAAGAAATGTGTATTTTGTGTGACTATTGATCATCCAATGGCCACATGAATATTATGTTTGTGTGGCCATTTGTAATATTTAGTCACACAAGTCATGTTTCTTTTGGGTGTTTAGTCACATACAATTAAGCATAAAGTGGCCAAAAGTGTTAATAAGTGTGACCATATGGTGTTTAAATTGAAGAAATGTGTATTTTGTGTGACTATTGATCATCCAATGGTCACATGAATTTTATGTTAGTGTGGCCTTTTGTAATATTTAGTCACACAAAGCATGTTTGTTTTGGGTATTTAGTCACATATAATTAAGCATAAAGTAGCCAAAAGTGTTAATAAGTGTGACCATATGGTGTTTAAAGTGAAGAAATGTGTATTTTGTGTGACTATTGATCATCCAATGGCCACATGAATTTTATGTTTGTGTGGCCTTTTGTAATATTTAGTCACACAAAGCATGTTTTTTGGGTGTAGTTAGTCACATACAATTAAGCATAAAGTGACCAAAAGTGTTAATAAGTGTGACCATATGCTGTTTAAGGTGAATAAATGTGTATTTTGTGTGACTATTGATCATCCAATGGCCACATAAATTTTATGTTTGTGTGGCCTTTTGTAACATTTAGTCACACAAAGCATGTTTGTTTTGGGTATTTAGTCACATACAATTAAGCATAAAGTGACCAAAAGTGTTAATAAGTGTGACCATATGGTGTTTAAAGTGAAGAAATGTGTATTTTGTGTGACTATTAATCATCCAATGGCCACATGAATTTTATGTTTGTGTGGCCTTTTGTAATATTTAGTCACACAAAGAATTAAGCAAACAATGACCAAAAAGTGTTAACAAGTGTGACCATATGCATCTTTTAGTCACATTTAAGAAATCAATATATATCAAAACAAAATCAAATATATATATCAAAATAAATTCAAATACAATAAAACTGGAATGTATATAACTGAACCAATATAAAATTGTAATGTCGTATATACTAAACTTCTCAATAAACTAAGGCCTTCTGACTGATCCTCATCTTAGCTTCCTTTTGCATGGCATCACTAGAGACGTAAACGTTTTTGCGCTTCGTTTGTACTTTAGGTGCAGTTTTGTTCTCACCAGTGATCATTTGTATGGTACTTGGTGGTGTTGCCTGCAGGAAACAAAATTGCCGCGTGTATCAAACACTGAATTAAATATGAAGAATTATATATATGTAGGTTCATAGAACACATGTATGTACCTTTGGATCCAAAACAACTTGATTCTTTGGCCATGCAACAAAACCACCTACTGCATCCAAAACTGTTGTGCAACCGTTATTTCCTACATCCGGTATAAATGCTGCATCCACTAGAGATTTATCAATTGACACTTTGTAGCAATCCTTTGGGAGTGCTTTGTTATGAAGCATTATTTTTCCATCACTCTTGTATACGGTACCCTCAGCAATAATAGTTGATTTCTTTAAGTGTCACAGTCTGCACTTTATTGCCTAAAAAATGATTTGTTGCATGTATGTATCAGAAATTAATTAAAAAAGAATATATAAACATGTTGAAATACATACTTGTGGTAGTACCGACACATTTTCTTTGGATTGGGAATCTTGACTAGAAGAATCCTTTCGGATTGATCTAGTCGTTTTCTTAGCTCCTACAGATTTAACAGTTTCCTGTATGCATATAAAACACGGTTAATATATAAGACATGTATGTAGAATTCAAAAATCACAGGGGGATGTTTTATTAATTACTTACCCTTTTTTGCATTTCCTTCCGAATGCTCGCATCATTCTGATCACATCCAACAACAGTTGTTCCGCCCTCCTCATCGGCACTGCTATTTACTGGATGAATGTCCACCAAAGACACCTGCAATATGTTGGGATTAAAAGGATTCTTAGTTTTGCTGATGATAATGCTGCTGGTTATGTTTAAGAGTGCTGGTTGAAGACTGAAGAAAATATACCAAGTCATTAGTGCTGCTAGTACAGATGTTAGTACTGCTAGTGTTAGTTACAAATGTTAGTATATTAATGTTGCTCTGAGTTAAGACTATTATATATAAGCTAGTACTGTTGTGTTATTACTGCTTATTAGATATGCATGAATTATATTAGGAAAAGATTATAATTAGATGGAAACTTCTTGTAAGCCCATTAGGTCTCCTTGGTGTATAAAAGGAGTCCTAGGGTATTAGGTCAGATGTACCTACTATCTATATGATCAGTGTTGTTAGCGTTAATTAGAAAATGAAATTGTTAGCAACATAAAAAATGTCTTACAGCTGGTGGTGTCAATTGAGTTGGCATTGACTGCAACTGCCCCCTTATACAGCCAACCGAGTCTTCAGTTTAGTCACCAATCCCTCTGTCTATGACATCTTGCTGGACATACTCTGGATTAATAGTTCTTTCTCTTGACGTTCACGTCACGCAGCATCAAGTTGACTTTGTCGTAACAAAATTCTTTCATCAGCTGCTTGTTTGCTTCGTAGAAGATCAAAATACCTCTTGTATGTAACAACACTTCCCACTCCTCTTGCATAACCTCCCTTTTCCTTACCTAATACAACTGTTATGGCATCAGTGTCTTGATCAACCTTTAAGGTTCCTTCTTTGATCTTGTCCTCAGTTTCTTTTTGCACACACAATTTGGGAAATAGGTTATTATACTAAAATGAACATAATAAAAAAAATTGCAGTCAAACTTACAAGTTTATCTCCCACTGATATAATCTCATCATCTGGATAATCTCCATCTTTGTTTACCCTTCCTTTCAACCACAGTGTACCACACGAGGGTTCTTCATCTGGTTCAATTTTCTTTTTTTTTTCAATCTTATAAACATCAAATACATACACATGTAAGTTAAACCAATATAAACGAAAGGGGTTATTATACAAAGAAGTTACTATACTTTTCTAAAAAGTTCGCCTAAGTTACTAAACTTTCATTTTGTTCACTTAGGTTACTAAACTTATGAAACATGACATTTGGGGTTACTCAACTTTGCAAAAATATACGTAAACATCATTGAACTTGTAAAAACATGACATTTATGTTACTTAACATACCTAAAAATATACTTCCAGGTTGCTCGGATTAACATTGAAATTATAGGGGAGTATGTTTATCAAAAGTTCAGTAACCTAAGTGAACAAAATGAAAGTTGAGTAACTTAGGCGAACTTTTTGGGAAAGTATAGTAACTTCTTTGTCTATTAACCCTTAATTGGGTAGTTAATTCTGTTAAGAATTTAATTATCGAAAATACTAATTAATTGAATTTTTTTCTTAATTGTAGATGATTACCTCAGTCGGAAACAATTCGGTATTCAACAGTTTCTTTGAGAAACAAAAACTTACTGTACCTAACTTCATTGATTGGTATAGACAACTTCGGTTGGTCTTATCAACAGAAGATAAGGAAAAATACCTGGAGCAACCAATTCCTGCTGCTCTTGCTGCTCCTGTTGCTGTTGCACCTGATCAGCCAATCCCTCATGCGGCCCTGACCATTTATAATGAGTGGGTCAAGAACCAAAAGAAAATTGTTGTGATGATGTTATTGACTATGGACCTAGAAATCCAACGGCATCTAGCCCATCTTGGCGCCAATTACATGCTTATAGAGCTTAAAGCTTTATATTCTAAGCAAGCAGAACAAGAACTTCTACAAACTGTGAGAGAATTCCACACGTGCAAGCAGGAGGAAGGTCAATCTGTAAGCTCTTATGTTCTTAAAATAAAGAGCTACATTGACCAATTGGAATGTCTCGGTCACCCCGTCACTTTGAACCTTGGAGTAAGCCTAATCTTGGTTGGACTCTCTAAGGAATATGACAGCTTTGTGCAGAACTACAATATGCACAGCATGGGGAAGACCATAAATGAAATGCATGCTATGCTTAAGCTACATGAAGAGACGTTACCTAAGAAAGTTGTTGCACTTGCGCTTCATGCTATAAGAGCAGGAAAGGTCCAGAAAAACAAAAACAAGAAACCGTCTAAGGTTGCAAAGGGGGTTTAATGGAAAGGCAAGGGTAAGAAGGCATATGCTAATGTTGAGCCATCTTATGCCCCCAAACCTAAGAATCATCCACCACCCAAAAAGGATAATCCTGCTAAGGACGCGATCTGCCATCACTGCGGTGAAGTAGGTCATTGGAGAAGGAACTGTCCCACATATCTTACCTAGTTGCTGAAAAAGAAGCAGCTATCTCAAGGAGGTAGAACTTCAGGTATTTTCACCATAGAACTCTATTCTTTTCCTAGTACATCTTGGGTTTATGACACAGGTTGTGGTACTCACATCTATAATACTACTTAGGGTATGCTGGGAAGTAAGAAGTTGAATCCAGGAGCTTTAAGTCTGTACATGGGCAATGGTCAACGTGCAGTAGTTAAAGCTATTAGAAATTATCATTTATGTCTCCCTAGTGGATTAGTTATTGTTTTGAACAATTGTCATTATGCACCTTCTTTTACTAGAGGGATTATTTCAGTTTCTTGTTTGTATGATGATGGTTTTATCTACTTCTAAGAATAATGTGGTTTATTTTAGTGCTATCCTAAGGGATGGTGTTTATGAAATTAAAATGTCTTGTTCAAATACAAATGATATTTCTATGTATGCTGTTAGCAATAAAAGAGCTAAGTTAAACTTAGACTCTTCTCTCTTGTGGCACTGTCGTCTTAGACACATTAGCAAGAAACGCATTGAGAAGTTGCAACATGATGGACTTCTCAATTCTACTGACATTGAGTCTTTAGAAAAGTGTGTTCCATGCATGTCTAGAAAGATGGCAAGAAAACCTTATTCACATCAAGTGGAAAGGGCTAAAGATCTACTTGGACTTATACACACCTATGTATGTAGCCCATTTAGAATCATGTCAAGACAAGGAGCTAACTACTTCGTTACTTTTACTGACGACTTTAGTCAGTATGGTTATTGATAAGTGCTTAATTACACATATCTTTTACCTCTAAAAACGAGCTTAAATGACCAAAAACAGACAAAAACT
>BQNB010101395.1:0-24480 GCA_026074375.1 Tanacetum coccineum | reverse complement strand
GGTTAAATATATATTATATTTTGTGAATTCTTAACCAATCCTTGGCTAAGGGAGTTTGGTTGATTGTTTGCCTTTATTATATATATATATATATATACTATTAAACGAATCAACTCTTCCATGACTTCTTGTAATTGCGGAGAAAGCTCATGAAACTTCTTTTTTGGCATGAACTTTGTCTTTAGATGTTCAAACAAACATCCATACGTCCTTGGAGCTCATCAAAGAAACTCTTGTATCGTTTGAAACAGCCAGTCTTGGGTTTAAACAATGATAAGATGTGCTGTGAAGCAGATAATTTTGATTTTAGTGAAGATGATGATGGTGTAGAAGATGAAGGTGGTGGATCATTAACTGTCAATTCCTGGAGTTTCTCAGTATCCGAAGATATGAGAGTAGAATGAATCCTAGGAGATCTAATTGTTGTAGGGGATAGTGTATTCCTAGACTCCTCTACATGCTTCCCTTTTTCCCTCCTTCTTAACTCATAATCATCCTCTAGTGACTCTTCCTCCTTTTCATTAACATTTACAGGTTGTACAGCAGTAGTTATCTCCACCTCCGGACTTTCCTTATTACTCCTGGGCTCTAACCTAGTGCCGAGATCATTTTGATTATCATTTTGCCTAGGGGTAGAACTATCAACCTCATTTTCTTCTAAGTTCTCCGTTCCTTTAACTAGTTTCTCAATATCCTCTGCCATCAAGTGCTCTTTAACTTTGTCCTCATTTTGCTTGGCTTCAAGCTCTTCACGACTTTTCTGCTCTGCAAGACTTAGTTGAATTATATCTTATAAGATTATATCGTCAGCCTCATCAGTAGTTGGAACTGGTGTTGGTAGAGTAAGTCGTGCTGGTCGTCTTTGTAGAATACGAAGTCTAATAATAGTACACTTTTATGAAGCACTTGACTCTCCTTCGGGTACATTAGGGTTAGGTGTTCTAGGGGCACTAGTTGTCATGTGCATTCCCTGGGTAGACTCAATCGGTTGTGACTAATTCGTAGGAACATCTAATCTGAAAACTGCAACATACATATGATAATTCTTCGTAAGCTTCATCTCATCAGTTATTATCCAACTCGGAATCTTCATTCCAACTCCTGCCTTATTCTTTCCTGAATTGAAGATGCTTTTAACCATCTTATCATCTTCCAAATTATGATACTTATAATGAACCTGTCTCGAGATCTCAAGAAATGCAGTGATGTAATGACTTACTATAAGCTTTGTGAATCTGGGATAAGGAATCAGTTTTATTGGATGTTCAAGTGAGTAGTGAAATCCTTCCCAAAGCAATCCATCATAGTCAACATGTATGTTGTTGACAAAGCAGTACAACATTTGCATGATCTGCAAAGGCGGTTGATCATAACTCGTGTTGTCGGACATCTTAAAAACATCTTGCATAGTGTCTACCATGGTTGTACGAGACCAGTTGTCTTAAAGTTAGATGGTGATCTTAATTCCAATGTGAAACTAAGATTGTTAATATAGAATGGAACCATCTCTAAGAACTTTGGAGCAGGGACAAAACGATCATGATTGTTGTTAGTAGCTTAAGGCAAGTGAAATATTATCTTGAAATCATCAAGAGTCAGAGTGAGCTCTTTCTTGTAAAGCACAAACTTGAGCCTATACTTTGAGCCATCTTCCTTCAAAGTATGCCAGAATTGCCCTAAGTAGATCCATGGTACTGAAGAAGAAGCAGGAATGCTCAATTTGAGTGGATGATTTTGAAGGATGTTTGCCAGGAGTTTGCTTTCATTTGGGCACAACAAATTCTCAAGATCAATCTTTTTGTTGGCATCTATGAGAGCATAATGTTTATTGGGTGGACACAATTCATCTTGATGAACATTAGCCTGTCTTTGTGGTTGCGCCATGATGAATTCTAAATGATTGATGACAAATTGTTAGATAACAAACAATTTATATGACATTTTTGTCTCTTTCCGCTTTGTTTGTTTTTATATATTTTGACAATTCTTTTAGAACATATTTTTGATCAGTTTGTTTCTCATGTGCTCATTCTTGCTTTTTCTAGCACATGCCATACACTTTATTCGTGGTTTTCTTTTGATTTCTCTTTTTGTGTGTTCTGGCATTTCTTTTTCGAACACACTTCAGATTTTCTTTTTCGCGTATGGTTTTTGTCTCTCTTTCTGTTTAGAATATCCTCGCCAGAAATTCTTTGTGAAATAACACTCTTTCAAGAATAATGAAGATTCTCTTTGATTTAGAATAAGACTCTATTTGAAAAATTCAAGAGAAATCATTCAAAATCTAAAAACTTTATGTGAAAGAGTACCATTTTTGACACAATACAGAAATTTAAGAACCTTTTTAGAAATCATTTATGCAAAAGCATTTGTATTTGATAACATAGAATCAGTCAAACTCAATCCAATAATTAAATGGTTACTAAGTCACTCACTCCTCATTCTGTTCATTGCAGAAAACGATCGAAACCGGACATGACTTAGACCACTTAAACAATTAAGAATAGAATTATCAGACCCTAGTTATTTTAAAATTCTTCATTTTTGCTTCTTGTAATGAATCTTATACCATGTGAACAAACACATCTAATTCATCAACTGAATGGTCACTAAGTCACTCACTCCTCATTTAGTTCAATGCAGAAAACGGTTGTAACCGAACATGACTTAGACCACTTAAACAATTAAGAATAGACATACTTGACAGAAGGCCTAAAATTCATCAAAACTTGATCATCTTTTGTTTAATTTTAAGGTACTTTTTCACAAACGTTTGAACTTCAAATCACATGAGAGACTGATCTTGTTATTTACAGACAAACAACCTTTAAACAACACATTCAAATACATAGCATCAACATACACTAAGTCTAATAAGCCCCTCAAAAAAATTTATGCATTTTTCAACAAATTCAACACTTCCAAAAAGGAAGTTTGACTTTTCCAAATTTGACTTTACTGAATTTTGACTTTTTTAGGTTTGACTCTTCCGAGTTTGATCTTTTCTAAATTTGACTTGTCGAAAATGGTTTTCTTGTCCAATTTTTCAACAAATTTGATCTTCTTATTCTTTTTAGGTTAGACTGAGTCCATTTTGTCCAAGATTTAGTTAAAAATTCAAGATTTTATCAATTTCAACAATCTTCAAATACTTCTGAATTTTGACTTGGTATCGATTTTGTGATTCATGGAATTTAGGTAGCATTCATTATAATTAATCACACACAAACACTATTATTATCATCTATAAGTCTAATTCTATCGATAATTTTCAAAAACCCCAAATTCAGAAACCCTAATGTTAATCGAATTTAAATTCGAGGTCAAGAACATCATTTAAAATTCATTTCCAAAACCTGTATCGTTAAAAATTACTTACGTTTGAGAAGAGAAATAAATTGTGGTCATTGTTATGAACTCAAAATCACTATCCTGTGAGAATATTAAATTTCTCTTCTTTCTCGATAGCAAGTTCAGAATAAAGTAAAAATATAAAATGAAAATAATTTCCTATTTATACCGTCCGAATTTGAAAGTTTGAAAGTGATACTTTTAGTCCTTGGAGTTTTTCCTTCCAAATTTTTATTTGACAAATGACGGTTTTAGCCCTTGTGGTTTTTGAAACCAAAATTTATTTAACAAAAATTGCAAAACTCCCCTTTGGATTATAATCCCTTTACACAGTTAGTCCGTTGGATTTTTTCCTTTTCAAAGTCCATTCTTTCACAAAAAAATAAAAAAAATCCCACTCGAAAATATACCATTTTGTTTAAAAGCTATCAAATATTTATTGGATTTTGAAATCGATGTGAATTTTCCAAATAGAATTCAGGTAATGTATGTGAATGAGATTTACAAAAACACATGTTTTGACAATGAGAACACATTTGTTATCAAAATAACTCCTCCTCAGATCATGATCCCGTATAGACATTGAAAACAATTATGATAAAATATCGAATCATGAATCTGATTATAATGAGAAGACATGTGGTTTTGATTAAATTATGTTTTTGTACTTTTACATTTTTTTATTTTTTTATTTTGTTTTTGATTTTGAAAAACATCAAGAAAATCTTTTTGAGTTTTTGTATTTTTTAATATTATATTTTTTTTGAAAAATTTATTTACAATTTTGATGTATGATCTTTTTCAAGAAGATAACTTTGCCAGACCTTCCAACTGTGTTGAAGTCATATATCTCATACCAATGTGATGAAGTAAGTACTCAAAGCGTTCTTTACGAAGAGTTTTAGTAAATAGATCCGCAAGTTGGTATTCAGTTCTGACAAAGTATAATTCCACCATTCCCATTTCAACGTGTTCTTTAATAAAATGATATCGAGTGTCTATGTGTTTTGTACGCGAATGCAGAACCGGATTGCATGAAATAGCGATAGCGCTCTTTGAATCGCAATATATCGGTATTCTGTTATACATGTATCCATAGTCTAGTAATTATGTACGCATCCAGATGACTTGTTCACAACACAAAGACAATGATACATACTCAGCTTCAGCTGTTGACATCGCAGTACAATCTTGCTTTTTAGAACTCTAGCTTACGAGCTTTTCACCTAAAAATTGTAAGCCTCCTGATGTGCTTGGGTAATCTTCTTCACATCCTGCATGGTTTGCGTCTGAATATGCAATTAGCTCAAATCCGAAACCTTCGAATACCATAGGCCTATGTTATAGGACTATCTTAGGTACCAAAAGATCCGCTTAACCTCTTTGAGGTGTTTGACCATAGGACGCGCTTAATAACTAGCATAAACAAAGGTAGAGAATGTAATATCTGGTTGACTGGCTGTTAGATACATAAGCCCTCCAATCATTTGACGATCAGTCATTTGATTAGTAGGAGTGCCTTGTAAATCAGTATCCAGTCTCTCAGTGGCTATAAGTGTGCTCATGGAGACACATTCATCCATACCATGTTTCTTTAAAAGCTTAATTGCGTATTTTTAATAACTAATGAATATACCACGGGGTGATTGATGAACTTGAAGTCTTAAAAAGAATTTTAGTTCACCAATCATAGACATCTTAAAGTTATTTTTCATAAGATTTGCAAATCGTTTTGAAAAATCCAAATTTGTGGAACCAAAAATGATGTCATCGACATATACTTGAACAAGTAATATGTCTCCCTCGTGACGTCGTGTAAACAAAGTCGGGTCAACAATACCTTTAGTCAACTGATGTTCAATTAGGAAGGAAGACAGTTTGTCATACCATGCTTGTGGAGCTTGTTTGAGACCGTACAGTGCTTTCTTCAACCTGTAAACATGATCAGGAAAAAATGTTGTATGCATCACTTTTATTCTTCTAGATCTATTTGACAGCAATTATATTCTTTTTGTCAGGTCTAGGAACTAGTTCCCATACATCTAATCTCTCAAATTGATGCAGCTCATCTTGCATAGATTCTATCCAACTGTGATTTGACATGGCTTATTTGATATTATTTGATTCGAGAGTACTAATGATTAATGCATACATGCATACCTCAGAATCAGTGTGAAGTCTTTGTCAAGTCATCACACATTTAGATGGGTCACCATTTACTTGTTCCAAAGGATGAGCTTTAGTCCAAATATGTGTTGAGGGTTATACTTGGTGGAACTCATGCATATTTGATGGGTCTAGAGCTATTGTAGATGACTCAGCTTCCTCCAAGTTTGGATCATCATATGGAACAAAGACCATATTACCATCAAAATTTGTAGAGTCTTCTTGATTGAATTCATCAGCCTTATTCAAGGAGATTAAAGAAGTTTGTTCTTCGGATGTAGTTACAATGGGAGGAGCCTCGTGTTCTTCAACGATGATTGAAGATGTCGAAGGTGAGTCTTCATGATTATGAACGTGATGTGCAGCGGAATTGATGGACACGTTACAAGATCTCTTCTCAAAGTATTCATCATACATTGGCCCAAACAAATTATCCAAATCTTCTTTAGATGGAGTATTCATTGATTCTGCTGATGAATCATCATTGATGAATCATTGAGAAACGGGTTTTAAACTGTCATGTTCAGAAGCCATAATTATAAGCTCATTAAATTTGACGTGAATGGTTTCCATAATCTTTTTGGTTCGGCAATTATATATTCGAAACCCTTTAGATGTCTCAGAATATCCAATAAAGATTCCAATGTCTACTTTTGGTTTCATCTTTCCAAGGTCTTCACGATCATTTGTTAGATAACAAAGTGAACCAAATACATGAAAGTACTCCATGTAGAAACATGTAATCTTATAATCAAACTAAGAACAAGAGAGAGATGTGGGTTGAGATGTTAGAGAGAGAGAATGGATGGAAAATGGATGAATTGTATTACTAAGTGGAATGTGAAATTATGGAACAACCAACCACCACCTCTCCAAGACATAGATAAGTGTATATATATGTCGTATAGGCCGGCCCATGGGCTATGATGGGCTTCCCATGGGTCTTGGGCCAGACTAGATTACTAATCTAATCATTACACTAACTACGAGCTAAGACTATTACAACTTGGAAGTGACCGACACTTTTTGTGTTTCCAATAATCTCCCCCTAATGGAGGTCACTCCATTTTACAAACTTTAAGCCTAGCATACTATGCTTTGTCTTTAGTCTTTAGCTCATCCTTTTGACATTCTCCTGTGAGTATGTTGTAGTGATCATTGATTTCTGGATTGAGCTTGTTCCTTGAACTTGTATTTGATATTGTAATCTTGAGCAGCTTGAGATCATCAACCAAGCATAATCTCTTCGCCATTTTGTAATTTTGCCATCTTGTGAACTTGTGACTTCTGGACCGACATGCTCATACCATTCTTGATTTGTTGACTTGGAAAGCTTTAATGTTGCATCTTTCTTAAAATTCTTTAACTTTAACACTTCGTCACTTCGAGAAAGACGTTCGGTATCATAGTGACAAAAACTTCTTTGAAATTCTTGACTTAATACTTCGTCACTTCAAGAAAGACGTACGGTATCAGAGTAGCGAAAGTCTTGAAACATGTACTTGAGCTTTCATGATGTCTTTATGTTTGTCGGTCGGGTATGAGCATGTGGCTATGGATCTTTGTGAGTCAGCTAGAAACAGGTACCTTCACCACCATCTTTA
This sequence comes from Tanacetum coccineum, assembly GCA_026074375.1. Lineage (NCBI taxonomy): Eukaryota > Viridiplantae > Streptophyta > Magnoliopsida > Asterales > Asteraceae > Tanacetum > Tanacetum coccineum. The sequence goes on along the minus strand of BQNB010101395.1, from coordinate 17,359 downwards.
AGTTTCCTGTAATAAAACAGTTAGCAATAAAGCGGGGGGACGAATATGGCTTTGTCATTCGCCCAGGTTTGGTTGGAGTAACCTTCAAATCCGTGAGGATCGACCTGTGATCAGATAGATTCAATTTAAGAAGAATCTTCTTAACAGGATTTCCAGCTGTAGTATTGAATCTTTCTAACACATAAGTATTAGATTCATCGTACTCAGCATGTTCTCATTATCGGAACGTCTCAAAGCAGACAGCACGATAAGAGTGAACCAGTGAGTTACTATCTCACCGATTGATATAGAAAATTGATTTGAAAATCAATCGGTGTATCACTTGCAAAATTGTTTTTGTGACACACCGAGAGTGTTAATCATTTCAAAAATTCATTAACAACCGTTGATCCATTTCCTGGAACAAGTTTGATTCTTATAGAATCGCACCATCGTTTCTTTCCAGTTGTCACAAGTTTGATTCATAAAGAATCGCACAAGTTACCTACCATGAGCTTGTTTGATGTTGGCTCAAGCAGGATTTCCATCTTCATTGTGAATACCTAAGTATCACTCGGATGTTCTGGCAAAATCACAAGGATCTTGCGTAGGACTCTAATGATATTACTTGATATTCACATTGTGTGAGATAACAAGCTAAATTATGACAAGTGTCCTAATGAGATTAATGGATGATCTCTTTTGGCTCTAGACTCAATAGTGCACTTTTAATTTTAGTGATCGGAGGCTGGAGCTGAGTGCCACCTTTTCAATATCAACTAACTCGGAGTGAGAAAGTCAATAGAAATGAGTGTATCTCCGTGAGTTTTGAAACAAAGTCTTTCCGACTTTGAGTGGCTGGGAGGGGTTTGTGCATAGCGTCACTGGGTCCATGACTGTCTTCAATGTCAGACAACACCTAAGTGTTTCTGACAGCATATGTATTGACCCGGTTTCTGCCTAAGTGTATGGAGGGCTTCTTTCTTTTCACCCTTTATCCTTACATTTCTTTTTCATTCTTCAACCCCTTCAATGCTTACCGAGACTTCATAACTAACACCTTGTTGGGTTTGTTCCAGTGTTAGCTCCATCTCAGTCGGCATTATTCCCGATTCTCACTTTTTCTCCTTTTTAATCATACCTAAGGACTTCTACACTAACTAGTGGATATCCCTGGGTAGATCCCTCCGGTTCTGGCTGGATCATGGGATTTGAATACCTATACCTAACCACCTTATAACTCCATAAAATTAAGTACATGGTCGGTCTTTTAGGGTATTCCATCACCATTACAAACCAAAATCATTGAAAAATTCATTCAAAGTGTTTGATATAAATATCAAAAGGTTTACACTTTGAATGTTTTTAATCATCACTAAAAGCTCCCCCTTAACATGTGCATCGTAATCGTAGTACATGCTAAGTGTGGAGTGCATCGAGTCCATTTTAATTGATTACTTCTGTCAATATACATTAAGTCCAGGTTAATCACATTTTCTCCCCTTATCCAAAATGTTAATCCCTTGATATTTTAGATATCAATTGATTAACCGTTCGGGGACAAAATGATGTATTCTAGCATAATGGAACCTATTCTTGCTCCCCCCTCAACTTTTGAGGGTTTATAAGATGGTGTCTAGTACAATTATTTAAAAGATTTTGAATTTACTAAGAAATTCTTGAAAAAAATTTACTCGAGCACATCTTATTTTTCACCAAAAATCTACACTAGTTATTAACATATTCACAAGTTTATTATATACGAAGATTTGACCTGATAGATGAGAACATCATATGATGAAATCATGTGGTCCTTTGTAGCCGCCGTAGGTCTCCTTCGTACAATCTCCTACCAACAAACTTTTCTAAGCTCCTCATTAACCTTCTTTCTTTCAAGAGGTTTTCAATCTAATCTTTCTCTGTCCAAGCACTCTTCAGCGTTGCTTCAACTTTCTTTCCAAGTTATGAAAGTCTTTGCATCAAACTTCGAGGATAGAACAGATTCAGATACTTATGTAACTTGAGCTTGTGTGGTTGGTGTTGATGTTATCTGAGCTTCCCCCTAAACCAGCAATCCTTTCTTGAGTAGATTTAGAACTTTCTTGCAAGCCTCATCAAGCAGTCTTGATATATAAAATCCAGATATCCAAAGTACACAAATAATTCGAAACCACAACACCAAAGACAATTAAGTCCTAGATGTCCGCATTTCTCCTTACATGATATTTATGATCTAAATTGTAACACCAAAGTCAATTAAGTCCCGGATGTCACAATTATTCCCTCTAAGTAGTCGAAATGATAACACCTAAGTCAACTAAGTCCCAAATGTACACATTTCTTCCGGCCGGATACTGACTAACTGAAGGAATCATCATACTTATCATACCTATATGCACCTCTTTTATCAAATATTTCTACTCCTTTTATAGAATAAGCTTAGTGATTGACCGGTTGGGCAAGACACTAATTGAATCAGAAAGAATTCTTCTCACGTTTTAAATATTTACACTCCAAACACTTCCCCCTATGGACTCAAATAATGCATACTGGCTAATGACGAGATGTCTCTTCCATCATGTGATAGAAATAGTGTACCCGAAAGATTCAACACAACCTAAAATCAAAAGAAGCTAACCTCAAAAGACAAAAGAAGCAAACCTCAATAGAAGGCCAAGGACACTATCAAGAATACATCTACTCCTTCCCCCTTGCTGGTTTCGACACGTCGGAATCAGCAAAACCTTACACGCATACATATTCGAGATCGTGTTTGAAGAATTAATAAGCTTAAATCTATTCCGTGAGAATCAACTTCAAGGCATTTAAAACTATGAAAGTATTTCCAAGCATTCCTATGTCTTTTACAAACTATGAGGTGTTGGCAATATTGATCGTCTGTAGTTTAAAGCCTGAATTCACTAAGTCTCAAATTGCAAATAAGTCCATAAAGATTTATACAAATGACATCTAAAGCTCTTGTAGTTAATATAAATTAACTCCCCTTGAAATTATTATCGACTGTTTTAAAAGATTATTGGATGACAATTTCTCCCCCTCAAATAATGACCCGTTTTCTATTTAAAGAGCTGTTGTCATTGAGTGAGTGGTCGAATTGTCTTTGAAAATCTTTTTGTGATTACTGAAAACACTGATTCATTGTTAAGACAACTGTTTACCAATAAAAATAAGATTTCTCTTATTTTGTACTAAAAACACTGATCATTATGGAAAAGAAAAATGTATACCATAAAATAAGCATTTCTCTTATTTGAAACAAATAACTGCCTGAAAGTACACTTAATTGATATAGAAGCACGGTTGTGAACAAAGTAAACTTAAGTTGATTTCGCTAGTTCGTGTTGACAAAGTTTAAACTAGTTCGGTCCTACTCGTTTCGTTCCTCGGCTGTTCCGGTTGTCACTATTTCCGATTCTCTGTTCGGTTTAAAGTAAAGGACTCCGTTGTCGATTACAACAAGAGTAGAGCTCGTTCGGTTTCACTTGTTCGGTTCCTACTAGGAAACAACTCGTTTGGTTCTAACTGAGATGAGCTCGTTCGGTTCAAACTAGAATATTCTAGTTCGGTGATCTCGATCGGTTATCTAGTTCGGTTGACTTGTTCGGCTTACTCGTTCGGTTCCAACTACTGACAGCTCGTTCGGTTACAACTAGTACGAAACCCAAATCTTCAAAACTAAAAAAAACACATTTTTGAATTGTTTTTAGCAAAAATTCTTGTAAAACTAGTGTTACTAACCCTATAAGAGCAATAAAAATGAAAACTTTAAGTTTTTTAAGCCAAAAAAAATTTGAATCACTATTTTGCTCTTTGTAAAGGTTTTTAAACACAAATCAAACACAAAAGCTAAACACACCACTCCATGGCTCTGATACCAATTGTAGAAACATGTAATCTTATGATCAAACTAAGAACAAGAGAGAGATGTAGGTTGAGATGTTAGAGAGAGAGAATGGAAGGAAAATGGATGAATTGTATTACTAAGTGGATTGTGAAATTATGGAACAACCAACCACCACCTCTCCAAGACATAGTGAGGTGTATATATATGTCCTATAGGCCGGCCCATGGGCTATGATGGGCTTCCCATGGGTCTTGGGCCAGACTAGATTACTAATCTAATCATTACACTAACTACGAGCTAAGACTATTACAACTTGGAAGTGACCGACACTTTTTGTGTTTCCAACACTCCACATTTGGTTTTTTGCCATGAAGAAGTTCATATGGAGTCTTGTTGTACCTTGTATGAATGATTGACCTATTTCGAGTAAAGCAAGCGGTGGAAATTTCCTCGGCCCAAAAAAATTCTGGTAAACGGGAAAAGATAAGCATTGTGCGTGCAGCCTCGACAAGAGTACTGTTGCGTCGTTCAACAAAACCATTTTGTTGAGGCGTTTAAGCAGTCAAAAATTGTTGCAAAATCCTTAACTTTTCATAATGAGCCTTAAGAATTGCGTTTTGGAATTCAGTGCCATTGTCTGTTTGAATCTTGTGAACTTTGGCATTGTAATTTAACTGAACTTGAGCAATAAATTTCTTTATGATCTCTAGAGTCTCATCTTGGGTGTGAAGAAAATATTCCCATGTGAATCAAGAATAATCATCAACGATCACTAGAATATACTTCTTCCTGTTGATGGTTGCTACCCTCATTGGCCCACATAAGTCTATATGTAGCAATTCTAATTTGGAATGAGTACTTGGAACCAATTTAGGTGGATGAGAAGATTTCTTGGTTTTCCCCCGCTTACATGAAGAACAGAGGTGATCTTTAGTGTATTTGAATTTAGGAAGACCATCAACCAAATAGTTTTTGGTAAGATCGTTTATGGTATTAAAGTTTAGATGTGAGAGTCTGCGGTGCCATAACCATGACTTTGTTGAAGTGGCTTTGGAGAGAAGACAAACAGGTGAAGAAGCTGCAATATCCGAAATGGAGATAGTATACAAACTTGATTCATGAGCTCCTGTAAGTAAATCATCTCCTTCTAGATTACGCACATAACATGTGTTAGAGCAAAAAGAAACTTCTAGATCACTGTCATAGAATTGTCCTATACTGAAAAGGTTGTGTCTTAGGCCTTCAACATAATATACATGACAAACACTGATATTGCCTTGTACATAATCACCATAGCCTGTGATTGCTGCAAAATGATCATTTCCAAAGCAAACTGTGCCCATGAATTTCTTAACAAAAAATTTTAGCAGTGAATGATCACCAGTCATATGCTTTGAACATCCACTATCAACAATCCACAGAACAATTTGAACCACCTGCAACACATGAAGAAACCATACATAGACAACTGGACGTTTTGGCTATCCATTTTTTAACGGGAACCGATGTATTAACAGTGTTTCTACTATTAACAACATTCAGAGTCGTCTTAATAGGAGACCAAACAAAATTTGGTTGCAGTTCATATCACTTTTACCACATGCGACTAGTTCATATTTTATTCTTCATGTATTTGCTAAGTGAATTGTCTCGCAGAATTACTAAAATTAACTTAAAAGCACCAAGGACCTTATTTCTGACACTTATAGGAGTAACTGCAGCAATCTTAGTTCTGGAAACTACGGGAGTTTGTCTAAGGACTTAGATTGTGTAGTCAGAACATAAAACCTAGTCTTTGAAACTACATGAGTAGTATCTTCAAACGCAGATTTTTCTTTTCTAGGAGTAGTGAATAAAGCCCTTCTAACTTTCGAATGCACATTCAATTTATATTTCGCAAGACATTTATCATGACATGAAATAAGCACATTTTTAGCAAACGAAACACACAATACATCCTTTACTTTAAGAGCGTTTTGAACATCAACATTAGTTACAATTTTTTGTTTGAAACAATATTCTTAGACACAAGATATGTCTTTTTATTTATCCCAACAGAAACATCTACTTTCTCTGATGATTTCTTAGTGTTGGATAAGATACTATTCTTCAATGGGGAATCTCTATTTAATGATCTTCTAACACTAGAAGCAGCACTCAATTTTGTAGAAGGTAACAGACTCTTAGCTCTTTTTGTGCCTGTTGCTCTGTTGCTTAGTGAATTGTACATTCCCGGTGCTTTGACATTTTGGTTTATTTCAACCTCTTTCTTTTTGTTAGGTGAAGTGTGTAAAGTGACTATTTTTGACAAAACAGGTTTCTCTTCTATTTTAGGTGCAACAGTTTTCTTGTGAAAAACTTTTTTATTTAGCGGTGTAACATAAAGAAGTTGATTAGAAACATTAGTTTTGTCAAACTTACTATTCACAGACTTACCTTTTTCAGCATTTTTTAGTTTGGTTTTTAACTCAGTTATTGTCATCAAAAGATCTTGATTATGTGCACGTACATCAGGGTATGCATAGGTCTTTTGATTAACATGCTCAATAAATTCATTGATTTCTCCTTGTGTTTGAGTTCGTGTCTTTTTGATTGAATCGAAAAGTTTTTGATATTCTGATTTGACATTTTCTCGTTCTTTTATCAAAGATTGTACTTGAAATTCCAAAGACACATTCTCACTCTCAAGGTTTTCCATCTTTGATATCCAAGAGGTTTCACAAACGTTTTTTAAAGAAAATTCACATTTTTGTCTTTCCTTTTCATGTTGTAACTGTAATTCAAAGTCAAGACTTTGTTTTTGAGATCTTTGAACATCATTTTCAAGAATGTTTATTCGTTTTTCCATTCCCTCTTAGATTTCAATGGATTTCCTCTTAATTTTCTTAATTTCATCTTGCACATTATTGTTGACACACTCATGACTCAACAACGCACAACATTCGATTTCATGCTTGAGTTTTGCTTCCAAGAGTTGATCTTTCAAAAACTCATTTTGTGTCCATGTTTCACTAAGATCATTTTTGTTGGGTCAAAAACATCTTTCATTTCTTTTATATCTTTTAAGAATCATTTCTGAAAGATTTTAAAACTCAAATGCAACTTATAAAGAATTGGTTTTATTTCTTGTTGACAAAAGTTGGTTAACCGTATTTCTTTTGGAGAAGTATAGAAAATGCTTTCACATTTAGAATTTGTTTGTAATAATGCAAACAACTTTTAAAATTCATTTTCCATTTTATTCAGATCCAGTTTCATTGGATTTGCACTTAGCATTGGTGCCATAGTTGGTTTTGTCTCAGAAGATGAAGACGATGAACTTGCATTTGAAGAATTTTCAAAAGATATAAAAGAAGATGAGAAATATTTTTGTTCAGCAGAAAATTCCCTTTGTGGAACAAAATCTTCGTAAAGAGAATTAATCTTTTTGTAATCAATTGTCCAAACATTTTGTTTTTTTCTCAATAGCAATTGGATCTTGTGATTTCTTTTTCATTTTATTTGACTTTTGGTTGCATCATCAAGTATATCTTCAGTATCTCTAACATTCACATGAATTTTCGAATCATCAAGGCAAGAAGCATCATATAATTTTGGATTCTAAGAAATTGTTTTCTTGAGAGTATAAGGATTTGTGTACCCCAAACCATGTTTTACTTTTGAATCATAAAAGGATATTGGTTTTGGTACAAGCATAAACATTCCTTGTGTTAGGAATTATGTATACAAGTCTTAATTCTGTTTGTTATATAGTTAGTTCTGCCAGTACACTTGTTAAAACTGGTAGAAGAGTTAGCATAGTTAGTACTGGTAGTTCATTATAAGTTAGTACTGGTTATATAATAGTTTAGTATGTTTATGCAGAAGTTAGTTAGAATTAGAGATATGCATAAGATATCTTAGGAAAGGATATGCATGATCTCTATACGCGTTTTGTAAAGCCCATTAGGGTTTCCTTGGTGTATAAAAGGAAGCCTAGTCATAGTTAGTTGATATAGATCAACATAGATCAGTAGAGATCATCTTAGCAATCATAGTCTTTGTAATATGTAACCTAGTCAGATTCAAGTTGTAATACAAAGTTTTCTTGTGTTACTTAATATTGTTCTTCTTAGCATTGTTGATTAGTTTCCGCATAATCAATAGTGTTAAATCAGTGTTTCATTATTGTTGCTTTAGATTTATCTAAAGTAGCAAACCCTTTGCAACCTAAAGGTTCAAGATCTATTCAGTAAGGGATCCAAGACCTTGTAAGGAGTTACCAATTTTTAACACTACTATTGGAAACAAGAAAAGTATCGATCACTTCCAAGTTGTAATAGTTTTAGCCCGTAGTTTGTTATATGATTAGTCTAGCCCAAGGCCTATGGAAGCCTTAGTAAAGCCCATGGCCGGCCTTGTTTGTAGCATATACACCCTCTCCATGCCTTGGAGAGGGTGATTGGTTGTTTCATTTCTCATTTCACACACATAATAATATTATCATCCATTCCATGTTACTTTCTCTCTTTAGAAACTTTCCAACCCACTTCTCTCTAGTTCTTGTATAATATCAAAGATTACTAGTATTCTTCAATTGGTATCAAGAGCCATGGAGTGGTGTGTTTAGTTTTTGTGTTTGTCTTTTGATTTGTGTTCAAAACCTTTACAAAGAGCAAAATCTTGATTTAAAATTTTTCGGCTTAAAAACCTTAAAGTTGTCATTTTTCTTGTTCCTATAGGGTTAGTAACACTAGTTGTACAAGATTTTTTGCAAAAAACCAATCAAAAATGTGTCTTTTTGAGTTTTGAAAATTTGGGTTTCGTCTCAGTTACAACCGAACTAGTCCTGTCTATTGGAACCGAACTAGTCCTGTCTGTTGGAACCGAACTAGAAGATCGAACGAGTTAACCGAACTAGTTAACCGAACCAGTGGAACCGATCTAGTTGGTTTTAGTAGGAACCGAACGAGTTTTCTTAAGTTGGAACCAAACTAGTTTCTTCGGTTAGAACCGAACTAGTTGATTTAGTTGGAACCGAACGAGTTGATCTCAGTTGGAACCGAACGAGTTTTCTTAAGTTGGAACCGAACTAGTTTCTTCAGTTAGAACCGAACTAGTTGATTTAGTAGGAACCGAACGAGTTGATCCTAGTTGGAACCGAACTAGTGAACCGAACCAGTAGAACCGAACTAGTTTATTTGTGTTAGAACCGAACCACTAGTTTTCATCCAAACTAAGTTACTCCTTTGGGAACCGAACAAGATAACCGAACTAGTAAAGTTTCTTGACAACCTAACGATGTGCAAACCGAACTAGTAACTTTCAAACCAACACCTAACAAACTCATATTTCTAATTTTCTAAATTATACGGTTATTTCTTTGACTTGTAAAACCCCGTGAAACATTAACTTGTTTTCCCGGTTTTGTCAAGAATTATAAAATCCCGTGTAGTTTCAAGAATTATTTCAAGACTCAACAACCACACATTTAAACACAATTTATTTCTACCATCGATCGATCAATTAGTAATCTTTTTGATACCACGTTATCAATGACGACTCTTGCTGATAAATCACTTCTCTCGGGTGGTGACAATAAACCACCGATGCTTGAAAAACATTTGTATGATTCATGGAAAAGCAATTTTCCCATTTGTTCTAGAGTTTGGTGGTGTTCTCTTGTTGTGTGTGAATGTACGACTCATCAAAGTAAAAAGAGGGAAACCATGAGTTCACAAAATGATCAAAGGTTTTTTTTTTTTTCCGATGAATAGGATTAGTTTGTGCAAGTATTGAGCTTAGTAATGATCCTCCTCAAGGAAGTAATCTTTAATTTATGATTTAATGGCAATTTAAGAAATTAGGGTTCTTGAGGAAAATTGGGTGTTTTAGGTAAAGATGGTTTTATAGTAATATATGGTATTTAATAATATGATTTAAGGTTAATTGAAGATTAAGTGTAAAAAAATTAAGGCTTTTCATCATATGATCAAGATATAATCATATCATGACTAAGGATGGAAATTAGGAAAGTTATGGGTATGATTTATGGGTTGTGTAAACCTTTGATGATTGTATTGCATTAATGTGAAAATAGGTGTTTGTAATGATTTTGAGTAAGATCAAGTAAGGATGATGATGATGATGATGATGTTCATGGTTATGGCTAAGGAAGCCAAGGGAAGTAATATGGTATTAACTTGTTATATCAATTTATCATATTGTGTATTATATGTTAGTTATGTTAATGTGTTGGAAGGAATGAATTAAGAGACTTAAGCAAGGTGTAAGAGCTAGACAAGTTAGACAAACTAGTTAAGGTAAGTGTTTACTTTGTTTTACCCTTAGTTAGGGAATGAGATGGATTGATAATTATTGCTAGTTGAATAATGGTTTATGAGTTATCAATGCAAGTATTAGCTTTACGAACTTGTGGATTTGATATGAGGAATGTGTAATGCTTGTATGATTGAATTGTATATGATAATATGTTATTGCCTATTACTTACTAAGCGAAAGCTTACGTGTTGAAGTTGAAATGTTTTGTAGGTTCTTGCAATGAAGGTAATGCTTGGATTAAGGCGTAGAATTAAAAGTGAGGATTAGAAGGGTAATAAAGTTAAAAGTGTAATGGAACGTTCCTAGAAGCTTAGTATTGACACCAAGCTTAAATCAAGGTTGAACCCCCCAAAGTGTCGAGTTAAAGTATTTTGGAAAGTATAAAGTGTCATAGTAGTCTTATTATAGTTGTAAAAGTATAGTTGTGGAATTTAAAGTGGATTAAAGTCATTAGTTATTGATGTGTGTTAAAGTGTATGCAAAGGGACCAAAATGGGTGTTCGGCAAACCCCATAAAGTATATGCTTATGGGTCATTTAGACCGTAAATGTTTATGAAAATGATGTATTTTAATGTATGATGAGTTCTCGGAAAAGTTTTGTGTAATTTCGTGTCCGGGAGTTAGTTTACAAAAAAAAGTGTCAATAAGATGAGTTAGGTGACAGAATCATCCATTCGGCGCGGCGGATGAGTCCGCATATTTTGTCAATCTTGTTTTAGTCGTAATTGAAGGCGTTCCACCGCGTTTTGAGATAATTGAGAGTATTAGTTTCATTTAAGTAATAATTTTCAAGAAGTGAATGGTAATTGATTTTGGTCAGTTTATAAAAGAATGACACAAGGTCATTTCCGGGTCATGCGTATGAGTAAAAGTTTTAATTTTTGGTCAAAATTTTGAGTTGGGAATTAGGCGTTTCAACTCCCTCTCACTTTTCATTCCTGATGGTGTCACACCATTACCACTTTCAGCCAAAATTTTTTTATTAAAAACTAAAACTTGTATTCATAAATTAAAAGTGTTACATAGATAAATAAAAATGTAAATGTACAAAATAAAAATCTTAACATTCATAAACTAAAAACCGTATCCTTGCGGAAATTACCTTAACAATGTTTCTCAATGTAATGTTAAGATAATAGGCTGACTGTTTAGGAGAAAAACACTGAAACACTATGAAGTATCAAAACAGCTCCTATGGTGATAGATTTTCATAACCCTCCTCTATAAGAACTTTGTGATGAATTGTAAAAGGAAATTATTAACGGAAAGATCTTTAATTATTGCTACAAACCTTTTCAAGTTCCACATTCTTGCAAAGGTTATCTAGCGCCAACTAACAACCACTTGCTATATCACCCTTCTGCATTTAGATTCTTACCGCGCTAAGCCAAGGGCTTAGAGTAATAATCATTCCTCAACTCGCATCATAAATTTATTTCCTAACGTACTCATGTGATTGGCATACACACTCATGGCCACATTCCTTAATATATGTTGTTCTACAGAGCTTCGCCGCTTGAACAATACCCACAGGATCGGGTATTATGTTGTGAGTCGTATATTGTGTCGTATTGTTGTTTTGAGCTATGAATGGTGATTTTTGGTATTGCTTTGTGTTTCGATGAGTGTTTTATTGAGACATTTTGTAAATTATAACGGTATTATAGAGAGTATAAATGTGAAGTTGTGTTTAAAAATATTGAAGCTAAAAGGCATTTTTAGGTAAATAAAAATGTAAAGTTATGTTTAAAAATATTATAGTTATGATGTATTTATAGGTAAATATAATGGTAGTGAAAAAAGTATCAGTTTGGGTAATTATATGTATATGTTACATAGATGTACACGTACAAAATCAAACAAACTAAATTTTATTCATTTAAATAAAAATACAAATTACAATACGAAATTTTAAAAACCATACGAAACTAAAAACATTACTTGAGAAAAAAGCATAATCGTCCTATTTGTTTTTTGCATGCATCTTAACAATTTTGTACATATTTGATCCTCTATTTTTTCTGCCATTTTAAACAAATCAACTTTAATCTTGGCATTCCTGGTATGCATTCCTCATATAATCTTTAGCATTGCGTGCGTTGTCAAGTTGCACGACTAAGTAAACAATTGCTTGCTGAGGAATATGTTATCCTCATCAATTTGTTTCTGAACACTAGCTTTGATTTCATCAACGATATGTGAAAGCGAACAATCCATAAGATTTTTTGTAGAGAGTATTTGTTTTTTGGTAGAGGGTATATAAGAAGTCGTGTTTAAAGATGTTGATTATTGATACATAAAATGGTAGTGAGAAATCTTTTATTTTTTATATATAACTCAACGATAAGGAAAGAGGCCCCCCGCATATTCACGTATTTGCACACAAAACAATAAGGTGATCCGCTGTCCATTTTCTCTACTTTTTTTATAATTCACGCATCACAACAAGGGGGTGACCGCTATGAGGGGGCTGGTAACGGTGTGTGGATAACCCTTATTGGGAACAACATAAAACATGGTTTGGGCTAAACAAATACAAACACTTAGTTTTACATATAAGTCCATTAAAAGTGTAAGTGGCTATTTAGCATCATTGAATTGTTATGGACTCAGCGAGTACCCATGGTAACAAAAAATTTTATAGCACGGATCGTTATAGTGTGTAATATTTTAGTTAAATGTTTTGCGTTAACGTTATAATGATCATAAGTTTAATTGTGAAAATAAATGTCGTGACATATGATAAGTAATAATTTTTTTTAATAATTTTTTATAAAGTACAAGGAAAATATAAAAAGTGTTTTTATTGTGAGTTGTAAACCTCAAACGAAATCATATATATAAACGGTCTTCTCATTTCATTGCATTCAAGGGGTATTAAATTGTTAGGGGCTTAGGTAACATAACACCATAACACCGTCATATCAACGTCACATCAACTTTAACATTTTAACACCAACACACACAAAACCCCTTGCAATATAACACCCAAACTCCACTATTTTGGGAATTATTTTTTTTCTTTTCCAAAGTATTTAACCAAATTATTTTCAATTATCATTAAAATAAAAATAAAATTTTTTATTAAAGTTACAAAACTAAAATAACTTTTTTTTACTTTTGCAAAAAAAACCACTAGTTAATTAAAACAAAAGAAAACCAAAAGGACTAAAATACAAAAAAAGCAAATTTGTATTTATCTTTTATGTCATCTTCTTCCTTTGTGATAGCCAACACACCCACGCACACACACATTGCATGCGTGCACACACACACACTCTCTCTCAACGCACACCAAAAAACAAAAATACACTCATAAGAAATCCAATAAAATAAATTATTGTACATGTGCGTTGATCGGACGTTGATAGGTAACTTCCCGGCCAACGCCATTGCCCAAATGTGGATGTCGGTATGGTAACGTCGGCTAACGTCATGCCACGTGGGCATAACGCCGGCCCAGGCGTTATCATACCGTAAGCTCTTAATAGTTACCTAGATTACTACTAACGGTTTTTTTATTGGCATATTGTTAATAGTTTCCTATTAGTACACAAACTGCATATCTTTCCTAGATTAGTACACGAATTGAATAGTTTCTTAGTTTTTGATTGGCATATTGTTAATAGTTTCCTAGATCAAGTTTTAAGTTTTTAAGAATTCAATAATTAATATGCACCCATTATAAGTCCCAAACAATATATATAAGTTAATCTTAACACATGAGCTTGAGCTCAAATAATACAAAAACTAGTTTAACACAAATAAGTCTACTAAGAGTGTGTGTGAGTGAGTGATTTTTGCTGTTTGTGAGATATATTTGTATTTAAGTGGGATATGTTTAAACTATAAAATTTATTATTTTATTACACATTGTTGATGGTGATGTTAATAATAAAATTAAAATAATAAGTGGCCCATCAACCTAAAGGTTGTGGGTTCAAGTCTCGTCGAAGACATGTGAGATAGAATTTGTGAGATAGGTGGTGTAGGTCGTAAAAAATTGTCGTTCTAAAAAAAATGATGTGTGACACCCGTGATCAAACCATGTTAGCTTAACCAATAGTGTTAGCCTAACTATGTGTGATATTGTGAATTATAGTATATAAGATGCATTTTATAAGTGAGAATTTCAATTAAGTTATTTAGCCATTTTATTTCGTTGAAAATGATGATTGTAAGATAGACATCGTTGGTCATGTTGCTATTCATAACGTTGGAAACAATTTATGTAGTAAGCATCGTTAATTTCAATTCAGTATTATTAAATAATTTGGATTCTATGATTTAATTGTTGAGTGATTAACAAAAATATTTGAAGAAAATTATATGTAAAATAAATATTTTATGATAGTATTAATACGTTTTTAAACAAAGGGTTCAAGTTAACAAGCTAAAGGATAATCAGGCTTTAAATAAAATACAAGTTTTGATAAATATGTAATATATAAAAAATTTTAAAAAATGTGTGTGTATTTGACCGGCCCAAGGGGGAAAAGAAAAAAACCAAACCCAATTAGGAGTCAATAAGGATTAGTATTTATACACATGATACCCCAAACCCTAAAATAATTTTTCTTTCCCTCTCCTCTTGGTGTTCGATCGGCCAAAGCAAAAAACAAGGGAAACCATCAAAAAATTTCAAGAATTATAAGGTGTAGAATCGTGTGTTTCGTTGTTAAAGGTTTTTGGTATAATCCCTAACTTAATATTTTTTTTAATTCAATTAATTGTAACTTTTTAATTGGTGGAATTAGGGTTTCATAAAAATGCAGTAAACATGTTAGTATGATCATTAATAATCAATTAGGGTGTAATTAATAGCGTATGGATGCGTTTGGTTGGGTTAAATTATTGTTATATTCGGAATTAAAACTGGGCAGAATTTTAGGTCAACTTATGGAGAGTCTTAAATCGGATCTTAAGGATGAGTTTGATAGATTTTCTTGGCTCTAAATTAACTACAGAGAGTCTAGTTTCCAACAAATATGGTTTCGTAAATTAAATATGAGTATAAGTCAGTCAAAATATTTTTATAAGATTCGTTATCGAATCTGAGTTTTCAAGTCAGATTTATGTCGTGTTTGAGAGGTCAAAAATCCTATCAAAGCAATTTATTTATTCATGAGATTGCTACCGTAGTAAGTACTAGGTGTATAGTAACTCCAGTATTTTTCCTAGATTTTTGCAAGGTGTCTATGTATGCTTAATGAGGTCAAACATTTTGGTGTACGATCAGATCCGAATCTGGCCAGTTTGTGTTGTTGATTTTTTTAAAATAGTTTGACATGTTTTCATTGGTTGAGAAAATGACAGTAGTTTCATACCTCATTGAAGTTGATGTCATTCGAATTTGGGAGTCAAAGGAGGTCATTTAGTATTTTATAAAAATTCGTAAAGTGACCTTAAATTTCTGCAATAAACTGAAAATGTGAACACTAGTTTAAACTTGTTGAGAGCTTAGATAAAATGGGTAGAATTCTTAATGGGTTGTTATAAATGTATTTTAAACATTAGTATCCATCAATTGAAAGGTTACATGTATAAGGCCATAAAGCCTTGATCATGTGTAACCCGTTAATTATATTGTGTAGATTATTGCTTGGATTTTTGTGCTCTTTCGGAAGCTTGAGGTGAGTTTCTCGTAGCCCCTTTTTAAATGTTTTCTTGGGGTGAAAATGGATACAAAAATGCTTTTGAAATTGTTTTCCTTGCTGTGATTAAATGGTTTAAATTTGGTTTTGTTTGGACATGGTTATATAGTAGTTATGCGATACAATTGTGTGTGTAATTTTACATGATACATATGTGGATACATGGATACATGAGTTGCTTGTGTCATTCCAGCCAAATGTGGTAACTTTCTTTTGATGATACATCGGATACAAATTAGGGGTAGGATCGGATCGGTCGGTCGGGTTCGGGTCAATTCAGGTCAAAAGCTCAAAAATTCCATACCGAACCCGACTTATTGAACTCGGGCTTTGGTCAATTCAGCGTCGGGTTAAACTCGGGTTAGAGTCATTTCGGGTCGGGTAAACCCGAATTTGAGTAATTGACAAAAAAAATCCTTTTTTACACTTTATATTTGTAAAATCTATAATTTTTATTTTAAAAAAAATCTTTATTCGGTTCAATTGGGTTGACCCAAACATGTGTTGCCAATACATTTCAACCCGATAACCAGTCCTATTTAGACTTCGGGTAGTGGCTTGACCCGAATAAGATTTTTGACCCGAGTGACCTGATCCGAATAGGGTCGGTTCGGGTCGGGTCGGTTTTTTTTGACACCCCTAGATACAATGCTAGCTAGTTATGATACGATATGTTATGATTTGGTATGTTATGGTTTGAGATACATTATGCATGCTATTAACCGTATGATGGTCCAACTTTTTATTTTATGCTCACATTTATGTATGACTTATTTGTCATAAAATATTTCTCGTTATGATATTTTTATGTGTTAGTGCAAATATTACGATATCTAATCTATACGATCTCTTTATGTTTTGATGATGACAAACATGTGACTTATAATATGTAACGTAAAGTGCGCAAGTTACTCGTAATCACAAATCATCAATGCATACAAGCATCAACATCTCTCGACGTCTCAAATATGCATCAAGACGGACATCGGTTTACACCCGACGTAAATCACATAAGGTATGCACAAACAAGCATTAAACTTGTAGGATGATCAAAGAAATAAGTTTTTGTCTTAAACTTTATATTTTTATAAATATAACAAAACTATTTCTCAAAAATTATTTAGACAAATTATTTTTGAATTATAAAGAAATGTTTATTTGGTAATTATTTTGAATTTCAAAATCTGGTCATTTCCCCCCTAAAATAAGTGTCACTTTCACCAGACAAGTTTGTCACCACAAAAAGACAAAAACATAAGCGTATGTCGAGCGGTCCCTTAATTCGGTCGGCGGCCCCCTTAATTATTTGGCGGCCCCCTTATATATCTGGGACCGCCTTTTCCAAACAAGCTATTTTTCAGCTCCTATAAAAACAATATAAGCGACGCGGTTTGGTTGTACCCGAAGAAGAACTCGACATCTAGCTTAGTGTCAAAAAATAATGTAAGCATTGGTATAAGGTGTAACACCCCCATTTTTACAATATAGCAGCGGAAGCTAATCTGGGGTATTACTTCATGGATACAACAATCATAATCA
>BQNB010101394.1:0-24482 GCA_026074375.1 Tanacetum coccineum | reverse complement strand
CTGCACACACAAAACACAAATACACGCATATTTTTGCCATTTTTGGTCTGTTTTGGGTTTAATTGGGTTATTTTAAACATAAATAAATATGTGTATTCTACACTTATCAATTATCCTTGGGTAGATCCTCCGGTTCTGGTTGGATCATAGGATTGATTCCTAACCTAACCACCTTATGACTTCAGATTCGTCGTGAAATTAAGATGTTGTTGGGTATAAGATCGAACCATAAAACCTTTTCTTCAGCACATTGAGTCGAATAGATCATATTTTAATTACATTTTCTCCCCTTATTTTAAATAATAAACACTTAGTTTTTGAAATACCTTGTGATTAAAATATGTCTTGAAAAATCTGTGGGAGAAAATATGGTCAGCATGAATGGTTTGGAACATTTTGATAATGTTTTGAATACATAAGAATGGTCGTTGATGATGTATCTAAGAACATTAAAACGTTGTTTTTCGAAAAACTTCCCCTCAAGAATAGGACCAATTGAAAAATTGTTGTCTTTTGAAAACATTATGAGGGTTGGAGTATTAAACACACAATTTTGAAAGATTATTAATTGTCATCGAGAAATTCTTGAAAAATTGTGTTCAACTTTTTGAAAAACCAAATGTTAGAGGACTTCTCTTCTAACGGTAAGGGTAAGCGCACTGAAACGTACACTATCCTTTTTCTTGAGCTAAAAACATTGAATGTCTTGTAAGAACAGCTCAAGACTGAGAAACGTTAATTTTCTCGTTGTGAGGATAAGTTATAAACCTTCCTTTATTTGAAGTCCGGGTTATGTACTGATATTTGCACATAAGCCATTTAGAAAATTAGAAATGACATGTTTTGAAACTATTTGCAAACTCTCCGCATCGAAAACTTCATTGACAGTACGAACCGTGGTCAATGTCAATCGCATTTTAAGAAGCACGTAAATGTTATCGATTTCCATGAGACCATTTCGAGAAGATATTCTTTTTGAAAATTTTCTGATTTCTGATTTTTGTATATTCCTTTTTGAAGTTTTATATTTTTTGTCTTTGGCTTTATCAAAAATATGTACATTGTAGATGTTTGATGATGATGCAAGCATGCTCATTTGTCAGAAACCTAAACCTCCATTCAGCTGAGTCAAACATCTCATACCATCTTTCTGACAAATACTTAAACCGATTCCTCAGAAAGGGCTTTGGAAAACATATCAGCTAACTGGTATTCATTCTGACAAATATAATTTCAATTATACCCATTTTCAACCTGTTCCATTATGAAAGGATGACGATATGGATGTGCTTTGTCCGTGATGGTTGTAGCGGGGTTGCATGAGATCGCTATGGCTGACTGAGAGTCGCAGTACAACTAATTTTTTTGTATTATGAACCATATATCTTGAAGTTGTGTCCCATCCACATTACTTGACACAACTTGCAATAACCGCCACATACTCTGTCCTCTGCTGAAAGACATTGCAGTGCATTTTGTTTCTTTGACATCCAGCTTACAAGTTTATCAGCCAAGGAACTGTATCCCACCAGAAGTGCTTTTTCCGAGTAACAAGACATCCGGCATGATCAGCGTCCTGAAAATGCTGTAAGTTCAAACCCAGAATACCTTTGGATACCAAAGTCCCATGTTAATGGTACCCTTAAGGTAATTTAAAAGATTCTTTAAACTACCCTCCTTTGCGGTGCTATTTGATTGGTCGTGCTTGATAACGAGCACAATAGCATAACTGCTTGCACTAAGTCATGGTCTACTAATGTCAAGTATACATAGTGACCCGATTTTACTACGATAATCAGATTGGTTCTACGGACTCCACTCCATTCACATCTAGTTTGGTTTATAGAGCCAATGGAGTAACCAAAGAGTGACAATTGTCCATATTATGCTTTTTTAGAATTTCTAAAGCGTACTTGGCCTGATTGATAAAAATACCTTTTGGGGACTGGTGGATCTGAAGTCCTAAAAAGAATTTCATCTCCCCCATTAAGGACATTTCAAATCTACTGTGCATTAATTTTTCAAATCGTTTTGAATATTTAGAGATTGTCCAATCCAAAAATTATGTCATCAACTTAAATTTGCCACAAGTATAAAATCCATCCCCGTATTTTATCTTGAATAAGTTGGGACAATTGGTACCTTTATAAAGCCTTGGACATCAGGAAGTTTGATAGTCATCGAACCAGGCTCGTGGAGCTTGCTTTAAAAATCCAAACAAGCTTTCCTTAGAAGGTAGACTTTTTCTGGATGATCTGGATCAACGAACCCTTCTGGCTGAGCAACATAAACCTCCTCCTTCAGTGGACCATTAAGAAATGCCGTTTTCACGTCCATCTGATAGATTGGAAAAGACTTGTGTGCTGCGTGGGCAACGAAAATCCGAACTGCTTCCAAGCGAGCAACTGGTGCAAATGATTCTTCAAAATCAACACCTTCTTCCTGAGCATAACCTTTAGCTACAAGTCGTGCTTTGTTGCGAATTACAGTTCTGATCATGTCATCTTTCTTGTTCTTTCCATAACCACTTGAAGCTTATATAATCATCTGCCAAATGTTTGTCGACTAATTCCCAGACTTATAGTCTGTCGAACATATGAATGTTCATCCTGGCTGCAATTGCTTCGATCCATGCAGAATCATCCATAGCCTCCTTAATGTTCCTTCGGTTCAACAAATACTTACTGTGAGCGCGAACATACACATTTCAAGATCAGTGGCTAGCTTTCCGTCTTGTATTAACTGGCATGGATGGAATTCCACGAACTTGTTTCTAATGATGATCTCTGGTCCATCGTAAAATCATGACTTTGTGGTTGAAATTGAATGCACATCGTATTATCAATGATTGTCGTAATTAAGACTCACCCAATTTCCTTGGTAACCCGTTGTACAAAAATGATTGATAAATTCAGCTTCTTGTAACGATCATTCGGATTCTTGATCATTGTTGGTTTTCCTCAGCTTGAACCGTGTGTTGGATTGTAATATTCTTCAAGTAAAGTACTGAAGAGAAATTCTAACCGCTTGTTGCGACGAATCTGATCTTCTCTGCTGAAGGAAAGAACATTTTGTCTTGGGGCTCGGGTCCTAATGTTGTCATAATCTGATCGCCCTTTGTCCTTGAGGAACTCGGCCTGAAGATACATGTTTCACAGACATCTCTGTGTCGTTGTTGTTTCGAGGTCTGAACGGTGTTTTATCAACATCATTTTAACATTGAGTAACGGGGGCCTGAAGTGTTAATTTCAGCAGACACCATTTGATGAAGAACGAGCTTGAACTCTGCGATCAAACATCATTGCCATGAATAACCGAGGCTTGATCTGCTGCGATCTAAAACGTCTTTTGTATCAATCATCAGATCAAAAAATTCCATAAGCCCATTTTCTTATATATCTTTCTTTTTTTCGCAACCAAACTCTGAGTCCTTCCTTCTGTAGTGAATTAAAGATGTCCTGTACTTAAGAGAGTACCTGCACTGACATTAAGAGCTTGTTCGCTTTTATATTGGTTAGGGATATCTGCATTTGAACCATTTGGGGGTTCACTTTCAACCTTTGTTGTGCTAGAGGCGAATGTCTTTCCTGTTGGAACCCATCTAAGACAAACAGTCTGAGAATTCCTATACCCGTAGTATGCCACCTAATACAAGATCTAGGACTTTGTTTTTTTCTCATGCACAGGTGGGAGTCCTTAGTTGATTGAAAACCTATGTCCATTTTGGGATCTGTCTTTTTGGTTTCGTTGCAACCCTTATTTGCTCTATGGTTTGTTTTCTGTGGTATGTCTTTAATGGATGAACCTTAGCACGCGAGTTACTTCTTTAGGAAATTTAATTACAACAAGCGTCATGATTGGCATTAAGACACATTTCTTACACTATGTCGAGCAAACAAAATTTTTGGAGTCCAGAAAAATTTTCTAGTGATCCTAGAGTGTTCATGTGTCTTTTTCATAGCTTCCTCTAGGTAGTGTATTATGAACAATGTCTTTTGAGCTAATACCTAGATGAGAGCTTGGTGCAATCATATTGAATGAGGTATAAGCAGGTGCAGATTCTTCTTACCCTTAGGCAAAAGACAGTGTATAGGACTGGTTTTGACAAGCGATGTCACATCAACTTGGGAGCAAACCGTGTTTTTGAATTCTAGGTCTTTTCAACTTAAACCGCAGTCGGTTGTCTAACAACAGGATTGTTTTTGAGTGGTTGTCCAACCGGTTTGTACCCAAGATTGATGGCTTTGCAAACTTAGTATCACACTATTTTCCTGTTAGGTTTCTTAACTCATTTTTTAATGCTGCAATTGCAAACCCCTTTTTCTGAATCTAGCTAGTACAATCACATTTTCATTAGACTTTTTGTTCATATATCGTTTCCATGAAAGATTCATTCAGGTTTTTGGTCTGAACTCGTGTCCTTTGATATAGAATCAAACAGATCTTTGTAAGGTCTGTTTAAAGTGCTCATTTTTTTCCTTATTTAAATGCTCATGCTATGTAAGTAATTTAGCCACACTATGTTCTAATTCGATGTTTATTGTTTCAATTACATCGATGTCATTTTTAACCTTGGCTTCATTACCTTTCTCTTTCAAAATTGACTTTGTTGCCCTTCTTTTAAAACTTGATTTTGATATTTAAGTTCAAGATTAACACAATGTACTTCCATTCTTAAAAAATCTTTTTGAAATTTGGCAACAGTCTTTTTGAGACATACATTTTCAGACTCGAGTGATTGATCTGAGAGTTCATTGTCATGTTATCAGTTAATTTAGCAGGTAATGGACGTATGTCATGACATTGTTCAGCATTCTGGTTAACCTCTCCTTCATTATTGAATTTAAGTTGCTCAATATGTTGTTGTCCTATAGCAAAGATATTGATTTTAGCAGTCTTTTGTACCTCAGTCATTGGCTCTTCATTATATATGGGTCTGATATCTGCATCATCAACATGTGCATCATTCCCTGATCTGCTGCTTGTATCCTGCTCTTGTGATTCTGTCCTATTGCTTTCAATGATAACTAAATTAGCATCCAATGCTTTACTCGAATCAACCTTTTCCTCTGTCGTCTGCGTTAGTCTTTCATTCACCCTGATGTCATACTTTATTTTATGCAGCACTCTTTTCTCAATCGACTTTTTAACATAATCCATGTTTTGGATTAGTGTATCATGGAATTCTGGAATATCGAGTCGAGTGTATTCTAGAAAGTAGTTTTGGTGCGTTTCATGTCAAATATTCATCTTCCAAATAACATCGTGACTTGATGTTCATTGTATGAATTGGTTGTCTGGAAGTTACTTTCAAAGCAGTCATGGATCCTTATCTCTTGAAATTCTTCATTGTCAAGTTGCTTTTGTAGTTGATCCATGTACAGGAACATTGTGCCCGTGAAAGTCTCTAGATCTTGACCAAAGAGTGTTGCAAATGCGCGTTTGAATCCTTCCTCGGTTCGACTTCCTTTTAAGTCGTTGTTTGAAAGACACTTGAGGTGTGAATGAAGTTGTTGAAAAGATACCATGCAACTTTCTTTTGATTTGTCTTGAATTAGTTGCATTTGTTGTTTTTCCGAATCTGAACACGAAGATAAGGTATCTTTCTTTTCCATTTTATCGTGAATTATGAAGTGTAAAATGATTGAAGCTGCGTCAGACGATATTGGCTTGTTATTTCATGATCCTACAAGTGTGGTGACAGCACCTTAATGATTTGGGATAAGAGGAATAAATAGCTTGGGTTATTGATAATAATTTCTGGTTGGAAAAGCTTGTAATTGCCATCTTTTGATCTTATAACTTTGGTATACTTCTATTATCTTTTGATATGAAAGTTTTTGAATTTTATGAGTTTAATATGTGTATTACTTATTTGATTATGGAGTAGTCATCTTGTGTTTGTTTGGGCATTATGTGATCTTGGATATGATGTGTTTGGATACTTGTTTATTAAAATGGTTAAACATGATTTGTCAAAGTATATAGGCCAAAAGGTTACTTTATAAATCATTGTTTTATCATTCTACAATATATACTGGTTATAATAACTTATAAAGGTCGAAAGAATTTGTTGTTATTAATCGATATAATCGCTAGTTACATATAAAGGTCGAAAGGATTTGTGACTTGTGATATCTTTATTCTCTAAACTTGTAAACACTATCCTAGACACTTCTATGTCTTAGTAATCATTGCCTAAACAAACATACTTTAATTCCTTGCTTGAATCATATATTAATCGCTTTCTTTACAATATTCGATATATGCACGATTTGGTTAATTTGATCCGTGACAATCATTTTTGCCTTAGTACCTTTATTACAAACTGTGAAAACTTCAATTCCCGTGGAACGACCTGGACTTACCTAATACTATATTACACTCGATAGGGTATACTTGCCCGAGTGTTGTGTTTTTAGTAAAAATCAGTATTTCTAGCATTATAAATTTAAGACTTGTAAAACACACATCAAGTTTTTGGCGTCGTTGTCGGGGAATTGTTTTAAGTTGTTATCAGTTTGTTGCTTATTTTTTGTGCTATTTTATTTCTTATCAAGTTATTTACTGTTTTGCAATACAAAATTTACAAACTCGCCGTACAGTTTTCTGGCAAACTGACCAAACAATTCGTTTTTCTTCAGGAAGTACGCCGCACATCCTATTTGTGCGCCGGTTTTCCTGTAAACCCATAAAGTACGCCGCACTTTCTGCAAATTTTCCACCATCAGAATTTGTTTCAAAATCAAAACCAAAACCAAAAACCTTATTTTTCAAATCATTTTGATTATATGCTTTAGTTGTCTTGATTGTTTTTCGTGAGTTGATATAATTTTTGTTAACTTTGTTTTATTTATCTCCGATTATTTCGTTCGTGGTAATAACTTAAAATTCAACAAACAAAAAAACATAAATTCCCAGAAAATCCGGCGCCCTTTTCCTAAAGTACGCCGAACTCTATCCAAACCTAGAAAAACCGGCGCACTTTTCCTCAAATGCGTCGTACTTATCTATCTAAGTAAAAAAATTCTTTATCTATTTATCCTTATTTTCTATATATATAATAAAAACTAAAAAATATAATATATTTACGATATATTTATATTTTTAATATTTATAATATGCATTATATCTGATTTATATAATTCAAAAGGTAAAAATATAAATATATAGATAAAAATAATTTACTTTATTTTAAAAGATTATCGTATTAACCTTAATTGTACATATAATATATATATAAATGTCTTTTTGCAAAACCCTTAAAGTATGTATAAATCTAAGATCTTGGGAAAAACAACTCGTAAAACCATTATCTAAATTAAATAAAAATATAAAAAAGAAGACTTGTAAAATTAAAACTATCAAAAAAGAATCCGTCGAGGTCGAGGTACTCAAATCTTCAACTCAACATACTTCCGTTAATGAAGTTTTAATCTTAAATATATCTAAAGAAGATGTTGAATCCCAACCCAATTCATCACCCAAAGAAATAATAAATCTCGATCACGTGATTCAACCTATATGGGAATAGTGCTAAGGACTATAAGCACCGACTCCTAATACAGCTAGTGTTCAACCCAGCGTTGATGAACTTTGTTATCATAGTACCCATTTGAAATGATTTGGAAAATAAATACGCCATGGTTATTCTGCGGGCCGATCAGCATGACCAAATCCGTGAATTTTAGTAATCTTGCGACTGTTCAAATATGGTGAATCTCAAAGTGAAGCTGTCAGCTTTTTGATTGTGTTCATTGTTGTGGTGTATATTATGATAGTTCATGTTTTAAATTTTATATTTTGCCTATAACCAAAAATAACACTTTAACGGGCAGTGTTACCCAGGTCGGTGGTTGTTTCGTGGTATGTAGGGTGTCATACCCTTGATGCGAGGTTAAATCTTATCAATTTTATTTATAGTTTGGTTATCTAATCTATGTTAATTCTAATCTTAAGTCTACCTATGCTAATCCTTGTTAGTTCTTATCCTATTTCTCAAGAGGTAAAAGGAGGGGGTTTTTAGCCTGAGAGCACTTGGCATTGGGTTTGGTTTGGTGATCTACAATTCAATTCAAGACAACTTTAAACCCACATTAAGCATAAAATTAACTGTAGATAAAAGAGAGATCGAGCCTGATGATAGAAAAAAACTGTATTAGCCATCTTCATTCGAATTAGAATTGGTTTGTTTTATGCGTGCAATGATTACTTATCTCGTAAGAGGTATATCATTTTAGACTTAGGCTGGGACTTCATCTAAGAAGACCTAGTTACATTAATTCCGTCACAATTAAAGCCTCTGCATAAAAGCAATCCTGCATAAAGCATCCTTTTTTGCTGATTGATAATCTATCTTAGGGATTTAAGCAATGGTGATCTTGTTTAACCCTAGTCTTAGAGACTTTTACCCACTTTACTGCTTATGACAATTTTACTATAGTGTCCACTTGTCCAACTATCCAATGGAATCAAAAATCATCTACTTGTTGACATTATTAGAGTTTCACCTATTAGTCAAACATGTTCAATATAAACCAAGGTAGTTTCTGTTAAGACTACGTAATGCTAGAAAGTCGCTATTTATCTTAGCACGATTTTAGTATGGACAATATTTATGATCCTATTGATTTTGATGTATAAACACTATATGGTAGTGGCTATCCCGGGCATGCTAGATTACTTGGTCCGATCACTAGATCCGGTTGAATGATAGGTCGCATACAAAAGCACGTTAAACAAGTATAAATTGATAAAACATAAACAAGCATTCACTCGATAAATAGAAACTGGATATAAAATAACAAATACCAAACAATCAGAATCGTCATAAATAATGGCTAATCCCGAAGGTAATAGCCTTCAAACATCATAATTATTTACAAGAGATGTAATTTTTTTTAGCAAGGTAACTATATTGAGTTAACGAATTTGTTACCAAAAACTGAACGATTACACAAAAAGGTATAAGAAATTACACGTTTGTTTCTATGGAGGGGAATGCGTATTTTCACAGACCTTCTTCTACTCTTTTTCTCCTATAAAAATCAACTTTTGTGGTTTAGGTATCGAGAATATGATTTAGCACACTTAAAACTCGTTTTTGAGTTTTGTATTTATAGGGTCTGGAAGTCGGTTTGATACGGCGTATTCAAGGGATCAGATACGGTATATTAGAGTTTCTTGGAGTAGGGACCACGTTTGATATCTTCCAAAATCTTTACATACTATATCTTTAATACGGCGTATCGAGCTTCTCTGGATATGGCGTATTGAGCTTGTTTCCTTTGTGGTCTTTGGTGAGTGCAGGCACGGATACGTCGTATCTTCCTTGATGGATACAACGTATTGGTAGTCATAATTGTAATCTTCAAAATATCTTCATTTAAGCTCCAGAATGCGCGCCTTTTGCTAATATTCACAAAGTACTCCATAATCACTGCAATTCTTAAATATAAACGATTAAGTAAAAATTCTTTGAAATAATGATATAAAATGGGTTAAATACATGGGATAAATGATGCTATAAAATAGAGGTTATTTGATGTCATCAAATATTCCCCCCCTTGAATCCTACTTGTCCTCAAGTAGCCTTTAGAAGTTTATAAAAATGTATCCCTAAGGATATTTTCTGTTAAAGCATTTATTTGATCTATTACAAGTACACAACCAAACACCTCACGAAATAGGAAGATGAAAATACTCAAATCACTCAACTAATCTATGTGGTAACATGTAACTAATTTGCTCAATTGCTCAGTCGTGATGAGTATTCTATCATAAGCTTGGCAAGGATACACATCTCCACCGCTAAAGCTAAGGAGTAACAAGTTTATAAAGGTAAATATGGGTTTATATGAGAAGGCTTAAGGTTGATTACTCTAACTAATCTTTATCGATACCAATATTCTAGGAGGGCGACAAAGACCACACATACACACCCGTAATGACGGGATAGACACATGTGACTGCTCACTCCCACCTCGAATAAGCTAAAGAGTAGGAATAGTAGAGTAATATAGGGTATGGATCTTCTAACTTTCACCAATAGTAATAAACCAACAAGGCAGCTAAGACATGCATACATGGCCATAACGACGGAATAGACATGCATGCTCGATCACATCCTCATTCGCGTAAAACCCATGGTTAATGATTAGGAAAGGGAATTAAATTGTTGTTAAATAAAAATTACGAAACAAATAGATTAAGTCTAAAATACAAGTTGCTAGACACTTTTTCCCGACCGTTACCATGATAAAGACATAACTATTTACAACGTCTTGATCATAGATAAAAAACAACAACCTAAGTTGGCGTTCCCGTAATGGTCAACTTCCCAAACATCCCATACTTTACATACTTTACAAGGCAAGTGGCGATATCTTCCACTTTATACAATACTCTACATCATCGATTTGTATCAACGAATAATCGATCCTTCGTGTAATTCCTTCGGTAGTTGCGAAACGATTATCTTCAAACTTTCCTTCTCTTTTTTGTTGCGATTTTTCTAATTTTTTCGATTTTTTTTCATAACACTATACTACAAAACTCGGTGTAGTTTCACCATCTTCACGATCATAATAATTCTGGATAATTCCTTCGATAATTCCTTCATTCTTCGGACGTACCATTAATTGCGATGGTAGTAAAAATACATGAGTTTTGACTATAATATACATTCCCATTTGCGATGTGCAAATTCTTCCAACCGTACCAAAGATAGAAAATTTTGACACAAGACTCGGGAAATACAAACTTTACACTTTAAGCAACTAGCAACTGTAAAATAAACTTAATCTAACAGGGTAGGCTAAGGTGTAAAGGTGTAACAAAACAAATAATTGGTGTAGTTCCTAAAGGATTGGCTCTACGGGTTGTTCTAGGGGTATCTTACTCTTAAAATGAGAGTAAACAAAGGGTTTATACGGGGGTTAACTAACTAGTGTAGTTAGTTAATAAGCAACATGTAAAGGCGATTTGGGTGTAATCCTAAAATTTACCAATTTAAACAAGTTACTCCATCTAAATCCATAGTACTTATCACTGCGGTCTCGAATAGATATACCAAGCCAAGTTCTAAAGTCTACTACATCACCGGCACACTTATATTTTATGGAATTTAGGTAAACATTTGGAAACGGATAAGGTTAAATCCTCACAATATCTAACAAGGGTTATTGTGTGCGGGTTATGTATCAAGTAATTTTACAAAAGTATGCTTGAAATTTTTTTAAATTTGAGCATAACTTAAGCATTTTAGTGTGAAAATTAGGACAAGTAAACATTATGATTCCATCCCCCCACTTGAATTATACAGCGTCCTCGTTGTATAGATAAAACATTAAATACAGGAATTTAAAAAGAATTAGAATGAGAAACTCCCATGATATTTGCTCGGTAGATTCTCCATGTTAAGTTTATTAGCAGGATTGTGTTGAACAACCGCCTTGAAGTTTCAAGACTCCAACACTTCAAGATCTCCAGATTTGTAAATTCTCCACCAATATTCGTCGATATTTCTTTGCTTCCAAGGACCTGTATAAAATATAGGAAAAAAATGTGCATTCCTATCTTGGTATCTATGGTTAATTTAAACTCAACTAAACAAACTAAATACGAGTCAGTCTGGTGAATACACTGTATCATGTGCATGAATACGCCGTATTGCCAGAACTGACAATAATGCTTTTAAAGTGCATAAAAAGTAAATATTGATAACGTCCAGACAATCAATACGTCGTATGGTATAGAGCGGATATGCCGTATTGATGTCTGGGAAGACAGACTCGATAAAATTAAATAACATTCCGGGTTGTCTCCTGGGAAGCACTTTTGTTCGGGTGTCTCCCGGGAGCACATTTGTATTACGTCAAAGTCTTTAAGTTAATACCTTATCTTTGAGCTTCTCACATTGAAATCATCTATCTACTTAATTATTTTATTCTTGTATGGATAAGGATGCTTGCATCCTGAAATTACTCACGAGCTATGGTGCTGAACTTACTGCCAAGCTTGATATCAATTATAACACAAACAAATCCAAACATCATACCATGATATATATACAAAAATATAAGAACCTGTTTAATAGTTATATAAACCGCGATATGAATAAATGTACAGATATAAACAAAAAGATAAGGATAGGAGGATCATGGGTTTGGCTGCTACTGGTCCCTGTCTGGTACTGCTGAGGTGGCTGGCATCATTTTGTCTGCCATCTAAAGCTCCTCTGATAAGGTATATGGGTCTCGGGATATGGTGTGTAGGTAACACCTGTCCTGTCCATCATCCGTGCTAGGCAAGTGACAGCCCATGTACTGAATCTTAAAAAATTGTGAGCCATCGTATCAACCACCTCGCGTTGCTCAGTCAATGCCCTGGCGAGATCTTAGGTACATACTCCTCTAACTGGCCATCCTCTGTGGCATAGTCCTAGAAGCAGCTGGAGGTGGTGGTGGCTGCTGAGGTGCCTATACGGGTGCCGGAACAGCCTGGCCACCCTCATCGAAAGTAGGAGCATCCTTAGCGGCCTCAAGGGCACCAGCCGTAGCAACCTACTGGCCTCTTTGGGTCCTGTGTAGTATCATCAACACCATACAGATCAGTAATCTCACCAGCTCAGCCATATCGATAATCGGGAGCTTAGGGGCAATAACTGTCAATCCTTGGAGTATCTCTGCAGTCAAGAGTCCAAAATGCTCAGCCAATCGAGCCACAAACTATCCACCAGAAATATGAGCCCCGCTCTTCCTCCCAGCAACAAACAATCTCAAATACCTAGCCAATAAATAAGGGACATTGACCAAGCCAACGTCCATCGCCCTCAAGTAAAACAAATCAGTCACGGTTACCTTCTCAGGTGTCTAACTCCTCCCAACAATACTACAAGAAATCAACCTATGGCACATCATAAGAATTGGATCCTGAATCGTAGTGTAAGATGGGACTGTGCCAAGGAAATCTCCAGCAGATGAGATCCCTATCCAATAATCCCTTAGATTCCCCTTGTTGGGGATCTGTCTCGTGCTATCGACCCAGTAAGCACCGAATCCAACTGTCTGCATCTCCTCAAAAGTGCATAATCCCAAGGCCAAAATAAACTCTCTCTAGCTCATACGCATCCTAACTCCTCCCAACTGAAACAGTAGGGCTCCAGCTGTGTCTAAATCAATCACCGCCTCTCCAAACCTGAATTTACTAAAAAACTCCAAAATAAGCTCATGTACCAACTGCCCCCTGATATCAAATAGCCGCCTCCAGGCCTGGCTAGTGAACAAACTCACTCCCTGAGCATCCCTATGCTCCATAAGCATCCTAGCACTCAACCCATCAGCCATCAAGTTCGACAATCCCCCAAAATAAAATACCTACACCCTGTGCACCTCCCTCCTGTATATCCTAGTCAATCTCAACTCAAAATCTAAAATATTAGCAAATGTGTACTGTAGTCCCTCGTACCTAAGGTACTGGTGCCTCTGATCACGTGGTGGAAGAGCCATATCTGCAAAATCAACGAGAACAACAGAAAGATTATAGAATTTTAAACATTCTATTCTGGGGTGGATACGGCGTATTCATAAATGGATACGTCATATAGGGATTAATATGGTCAATACGCCGTATGAGTATTAGTCAATACGGCGTATGAGCATTAATACTAGATCCCTTTTTAGATTAATATGTTTTATTCATTTTTACTGAATACGTCGTATTAGGGTTTTAAATTTGGGTAAATTTTGGTCAATACGCCGTATCCATGTGAGTAGATATGCCGTATTGCTCTGTAATATGAAAACGAAAAGGGGATTCCCCTTTTTACCTATTTTAACCTATTTGAAATTCATAAAACTACCCATTTCAAATTCAGGGGGTAAAAGGACTTGATACCTTCTAAGGCATACTCCTAAATCTATAAACTAAACCCTAACCCTAATTTTTAAATTCAATTTGAAACAGTAAATTGAAAACAAAAAGGGGAAATCTTGATACCTTATGATCTTGACGAAGAAAAGAGTGATTACGAATCAAAACTAGAATGGTCTCCAAGAAATTTCTTATGGTAAAATCGTTTATGCGTGTGGAGTGAAAAAGTAATGGTAAAACAGATCTGGTGTATTGGTTGAGCTTTTATACCCAGACTTAATACGCCATATTGAGGTCTGATTAATACGCCGCATTGGCGAATTTTGTTGACTTGGTCAACTTTAGTTAAAAACAGTGGATACGCCGTATAGGTTTTAACCTAATACGCCATATCTGTCCTTGGAGACCAATTTTCCTAATTTAAATAAAGCAAAGAAAATGTACCTTGGCTTCCGCAACATCCTTGTATAAACACCATCCTTATAATACCGTTTAGGTTCGAACAGAATGCCAAACGGCACATACAAATTCATAATGAGATAGAATAGCATTCTGTTTACGTAATAAATCTAAATCACGATATTTACTTTTAAGTTCATGACAAAACTTCTCGCTCTGAAAGTTTTAATGATTTTATCGTGACTTGTTTCAGAAAGCATATTTGACCCTTGTGTAATTTCATTACCCCCCGAAGATTGTATTATATCGACTTCATTGTCTTTTTCTAATTTTAAATCATTAGGATGAATTATGATGAAGGGGAATAGATCATTAAAGTACAAAATGTTTTGTTCCTCTTCATCATATTCAGATAATGATGTTTCATCATTCAAGTCAAATTCATCGATATATTGAGGGTTTAAAATTGGTTCAGTTAATAAATCTGATTTAGACGTGTAAGAAAAATTCATTCACAAAATCATTAAAGAAGTCTAAATCATCAAAACAATTGATCGTAGGCTCGAGTGGTGAAAGTGAAGGCATATTGACTTTTTCATTATCTTTTTTTGTGAAGATTAAAGAATCGTTGTAAGCTCAGTTTGTTTATAACTTTAATCTAGGATTGACAATAACAAAGAACAATAGAATGCACATCGGAATAAACATTAAGAACATTCTTTATTATTGCCTAACAAGGTTTCATCATCATCTTTATACAATGACTATTATTATCATGTAAATCCTTCTTCCTTATTGTTAGCCCTAAAATATGGTGACTAATCCGGAATTACATTTATCATTTATAGTCGGGTCGGGTTAGTTTAGCTAGTCGATATCGGGACTATAAATACTCCCTCCATACTTCCATGGAGGGGTAGGAGTTCACATTACTAAAGTGTGAGTGTGTGTGTGGTATTTCCTTTTTCTCTATTAAACCACACACATACACAAACACTCCCTCTTCTTCTTTTTTCTATCTCTTCTCTTTTCTCTCTAAATAATATGGATACTTTTCTTTTCCATTTTACCAAGCCTCCGGATCGTTGTTCATAGGGTGAATCTATACTAACACTTATTTCCACACAAGAGGTTATGACAAGATTCTTGATATCTTCAGCTAAGGATGCTTCTAAGAGTCGATCTTTTAAAAGCTTATTTTGTTTGAAAGTTTCATCAAGATCATTTTCCACTGAAACAAAAACATCTTTCATTTTCTTTTACATCCTTTTTAAATCGATTCTGAAAGAGTATAAAATAGAAATACAACTTTTGAACAATTGGATTCATTTCTTTTTCATCTCTTTTACAAAATATTTTGTGAATAACTTAAAAAAACGTTTGGAAAATATTTTCCATTTTCATTCAATCACAAGCATTGGATTTGCACTAGGCATTGATGCCATGCTTGGTTTTGTCTTAGAAGAAAATTCTTCAGAAGATATTTTTGAAACAGAAGATATACAAGATGATGAAAAATATGTTTGTTCAGCAGAAAGATCTTTTTGAGGAACAAAATTGTCATAAAGTTTGCTCAATTTTTCATAATCGATTGGTTGTATCTTTAACTCTTAAACTTTTTCATCTTTTTGAAACTCATTCATTTTAATGACTCATATCACCAAGCATCCTTAAGAGTACACTCCTAGAATCAAACACATGCAGTTGTTTATTTTTATCACAAAGTTCATAAGTACGATACAACTTAGGAAATTTAGCATAAGCTTGTGAAAGAACATATGGACCGTTATATCCCAAACTCGACTTATGTAAGTTATCCCGAAAAGATTTTTGTTCATTTGTAGCAACTCAAAGTAATTTCAGTTGAGTTGCGCCTCCTTTTACAAACAACATTTTCAAGATCTTTGATTTTAGCTTGTAACTAAAAAATATCATCAAGATATTTTTCCTCTTTGTTACGCTGTGTTTGATTGAAAATCGTTTGTGTCTTTTGATATTCCTCTTTTTGGTCTCTAATAATCTCTTGACATCTAAACCTAATTATCTCTGTTGTTTTTCTAGATCTCGAATGATATCTCGATTACGAACAAATTGAGACTGAGCTTGTCGATTATAATGTTTTGCCCGTTCATCAGCCTCAAGAAATTCGTTGAGATAATTATTATCCTTGTTAATACCTTCCAAAATCCGAACCCTTTCCTTATACATCTCAAGCTGACTAGTCAAATTCGTGTTTTGTTGTTGGACTTTTTGAGCAAATAATTGTTGTTTTTCAGCTTCCTGAGCTAAGCGTCTTATTTCCTCGTTTGATCCCATTTTCCCTATTTATCACGATGATCCCAAGTAATTTTCAACACAAACCCAAAAATTCAATCCAAATTATCACTTAAACCAAATCACACACAAACTTTCAGATCCACACAAACTATCAATTCCACACAAATCAAATTCGTCACAAATAGACATAGTTGTTCTCAAAAAGAATCAATTGAAAAGGAATCAAGATTACGATAAAACCGTAATTGATCAATTTCAATTGATGATAAACTTTTTTTTAATTTCAAATTCGGAAATAAACTCAGATCTGAATGAGATTTAGTCCCAAAACGCGTTTTCAAAAACGTGTTAAGTGAAAACCGAGTTTGACCATTGACCAAAAAATTACTGAATTTGACTTTCGAATTTGACTTTCGAGTTTGACTATTGACCAAAAAATTACTGAATTTAACTTCTGAATTTGACTTACGAGTTTGACTATTGACCAAAAAATTACTAAATTTGACTTCTGAGTTTGACTTCCGAGATTGTCGAGATTGATTTATCAAAAAAAAATCAACACCGAATTTGACTTCTGAGTTTGACCAGATGTAACAAACTTTGACCATGTAATACAAATTTTGACCGAGATGTAACCAATGTTTGACCAGAAAAAACAAACTTTGGACCAGTTAACAAAATTTTACGCAAGATAAACAAACTTTGACCAAGTGTAACAAACTTTGACCAGTTGAAATAAACTTTACTGAATTTGACCAGTCAAACTTCCGAATTTGACCAGTTGACTACCGAGTTTGACCAGATGTAACAAATTTTACTGAATTTGACCAGTCAAACTTCCGAATTTGACCAGTTGACTACCGAGTTTGACCAGATGTAACAAATTTTACTGAATTTGAAATTAAAAAGCTGCTGAATATCAAAAATAAGCACAAATAAGCAAATTCGGTACTAATCTTGCCAAGATTCTTACGATAAAACCGTAAGCAATCAATCTCGGTTGCATAAAACACACCCGAAATTAGCAATAAGCACAAAATAAGCTCAAATTCAGCAAAAAAGACACGAAAAACACACAATATCGCTCCTCGGCTCTTGATACCACTTGTGAGGTCTTGAATTCAGGATCAATAAGCAATAAAGTGTTTAATCAAGAGAGAGAAAGATAGAAAGTAGAGAGAGAAAAAGGGAGGAGGAGGATTAGAGAAAATGATTAGAATGAGATTAGAAGACACCCCTCACTAATGAGGAGGAGGTGGTGGGGTATTTATACCAAATTACAAGAATGAGCATAGAGCTCTTGTCTTTTAGACTTTAACTATTTATCGGGTCTCGTGACTTTATTTTAGTCATGAGCCTTTCACCTAACCTATTACACAATATTATTTCTCTATTTATTACAAGAATTTTATCTCAATAAGATCGTCACTTTTATCAATCCTAACAATCTTCCCCCAAGGGACGATCATTGAGATCTCTCTTTGATTGCATTAATGATCATCATTTTCTTATTCGTAACAATCCCCCCCTAAAGGATGATCATTGAGATCTCTCTTATGACTTTGAACTTTAAACTTTAATGCTTGTTTGTCTTCAGTCTTGTTGTGTAATAGTGGTTTCGTTACAATCATGCTCTAGTGATCTTGATCTTGATCATTCCATTATCCATTTTTCCTTTGCCTTTGAGATCTTTTCATATCATCATTCTTTACCGTGAATCCATCTTGATTTATCTTCTGAAGCTTCTGACCAACATACTCATACTTTCTTGACAGCTTACAATCTTCCTCATGTAGAATTTTTGTTTTGATCAATAACTTAATGATTTGAGGAAGTTCTTTGATTTATCAAAGTTACAGAAGTGTATCTTCTTTTAAGTATGAGATATGAAGGTATGAATTATGACGGTGTTCTTGCTTCTAAAAGGTAGAGATGTTGTCGTACATAACTGTATCTTCTTGCCAATTGCTTCCCCCTAAATAAATAACCATTCGTATGCACATACTTCACACAAAAAACTTATAGAGGAAAGAAACTATAACCTCCAAGTCACTTTTATCTTAATAAGATCGTCACTTTTATCAATCCTAACATAATAGTTCTTGGATCATTTATAGCTCGAGGTTGTTTAGACCTCATCTAGGATTTGTAATAACAATGTTCATAAGATTAATAACAAAGTATTAAAACATAGCGGAATAAGAACAATGTTATAAACAAGGTTTTTCTTATTATCTTTCCATACAAGCCCCAATTCTAGACGATCAACTCTAGAACGGTTGATCTTACACTGTACAAGAATCATAAGATCCTTTAGGCTAAACCAAACAAAACATCTAGGCATTCATACGCTTACACACACACATGTTTTTACTGGTGTTTACATCTTGACACACTTAAAACTACACGCATGAGACCTCTTTTTATAACATAAGGAGTTCAAGAATTATAAAGGAAGATAAAAATTAGACAAATAACATTTAAGGAATATCTTCATATCTTCTGTTATCTTTATCTTCTTAAGGAGATCTTCTAGAATCTTCATATTTTGATATCTTTGACTAAATCTTCAATAATTCTCCACCAGCTTGTAGAATTTCAATCTGCTAGATTTAGTCCTTATGTTTCATTCTTTTATTTATTTTGTCTCATCAAATCTAGAATCCCAACAATCTTCCCCTATTTGATGATGACAAAACAAACAAAGTCGTGTACGAACTTCATCATAAAGCCAAAGCTTCCCCTGAAGTTGAGATGTAATCATCTCCCTGAATGAAACAAAACTTCCCCTTAAGTAGATTTCCTTTGTACCATGACACACCTAGGATCTATAAGTTGCAACCTGTTAATATTTCTTCCCCTTTTTGTCATAATCCAATAGGGGATATATGAATATAAGCAACTTTGATCTTGACCACTACAAACCAATATCACACTTCTAATCCAAACCTTCCAACTCCTCAAATTACCCACCATTAAGCACAATAAGAAAAATAAACTTGAGCAGCAGAAACTCACACTAGCAGTAGTAATAATGACTAGCGGTAGTAAAAACCTTTACCTCAATGCCACATGTAAATGGTTAAATTTTTTAACAATAAGCTTCCCCTGAAACCCATATGTTAACCATTTCTTGAATCTTCAATTCTGTAGGCTCTATGTAATGATCACTGATGAAGAAAACTATGTATAACGAACTTGATGTAGAAGTAGAATAACCCAAACTTGTGTCTTATATCTTGTACTATCCACGTGACGTCAAACTTATAAATAAATCTGTGAAATATAAGTAGATCGCAACCTCTTGACAAAAATCCTCATCTTCTGTGAGACACCAGACCAAAGTGATAGCAAATGTGAGCATTGAGCATAATAAGAGAAATCACACACCTTTGCTAGATACTAACAAGTCTTCGTCACATCATTTCTAAGCATGAAAAAGTTATCTTCAAAGTGTAACACCCACTTTAAGATATGATAAGAACACGCATCCGAAAAACTCCACTTCAACTTCAAATAGGTGATAAATAATCGTCTTCATAATCAATTAATCAAATAAATATGAGCCTTTAAACCTGTTAAGAACATGTAAACCAAATCCAAAAACCAAATAGTGAAAACCAAAACAAACTTGATTTTTACTGTTGTGTCCGACATCCTTCTGTGTGTGTTATCCGATAACGGGCAAAGCTGGCAGTACAAACTTTCATAGCCAGCAGTACTAAAATACAACTGGAGGAAGGATCTTCAACAATGGTTGTTGCTGCAAAACTTCCAGTACTCAATCCAGGAGAATTTGAGCTTTGGAAAATAAAGATAGAACAATACTTCCTAATGATAGATTATGCTCTTTGGGAAGTAATAGTAAATAGAGACTCACATCCACCAAAGAGAACTGTTGATGGTGTTGAGCAAACATATCCAACTACAACTACAGAGGAGAAGTTAGCAAGGAAAAATGAGTTAAAGGCAAGAGGTACATTGTTGATGGCTCTTCCAAATGAACATCAACTAAAGTTTAATACCTACAAATGTGCCAAGACTCTGATGGAAACCATAGAGAAAAGGTTTGGAGGTAATAAGGAGTCAAAGAAAACTCAAAAGACACTTCTAAAGCAACAGTATGATAATTTTAATAGATCAAGCTCAGAAGGAATTGATCAAACCTATGATAAGCTTTAAAAGCTTATCAGTCATCTAGAGATTCTAGGTGAAACTATTTCTCAAGAAGATATGAATCTAAAGTTTCTAAGAAGTCTCCCATCAGAATGGAAGACTCATACCTTGATTTGGAGAAATAAACCTAATTTAGACACCTTAAGCATGGATGACCTATACAACAATCTGAAGATTTATGAAACTGAAGTTAAAGGGTCATCAAGCTCAAACCAAAATTCACAGAATGTGGCTTTTGTGTCTTCCAATAATTCTTGCAGTTCCAATCTGATCTATTCTTTCTTTGTAAACCAATCTAACCGTTCATAATTAAATGATGAGGACTTACAACAGATTGATGCTGATGACTTGGAAGAGATAGATCTAAAGTGGCAGATGGCTATGTTGACCATGAGAGCCAGAAGATTTCTAAATAAGATTGGAAGGAAGATTAATCCAAATGGTTCTGAGACCATAGAGTTTAACAAATCAAAGGTAGAATGTTATAACTGTCATAAAAAAGGTCATTTTGTAAGGGAGTGCAGGGCTCCAAGGGAGAACAGGAACAGAGAACCTGTAAGGAGGAATGTGACAGTGAAAACAATAGAGACAAAAGCTTTGGTTGTTAAAGCTTTAGTTGTCTTAGATAGATCTAAAACAACTATGACAGAAACCTTGAGTAATATATAAAGATTATACGAAATCTAATCTTTAACACAGAAGAACAATTAAAGCAATGTAACAGTAACACAAGATCTTTCACTTAACTCACAATAATATTGAATGATCACAAACAACTATATGATTTTGCCTAATAGCCAAACTTTTTCTATATTTTTTAACTATGCCGTAGGGTTCCTTTTATACACTAAGGAAAACCCTAATGGGCTTACAAAACGCGTTAAGTGATCATGTATATCTATTCCTAATATATCTCATGCATATCACATAAGCAATACTAACTTCTTATACTAACAGTACTAATAAACTAACATTTTGTACTGACAGTACTAACAATACTAACTATTACAACTAGCAGTACTAATGACTTAGTTTATTTTCTTCAATCTTAAGTAGCAGCACAAATCTTCAAATAGCAGTACTAAGTCCTTTCATCAGTATAAACTTGTAGAAGAGCCCTTAATTCCCAACAATCCTCCCCTAAACTTGTGATTTATCTCTAAATCATCAAGGTTTCTTGAATAACACTTTTGGCTCTGAGAGGATTCTTCCAAACACTTTAGCTTCTTGGTTTGTTAGCTTTTATGAAGATCTTCATAATTAGATCTCTTGCCATCTCACTATCTTCTTCTACTTGCAGCCTTCTACTTAGCATCAAATTCTTAACTGCAGTTGACAATGGATAATCCTTTTCTATTAACATACAGATGTCATGTCCTCTTGTTAAAGATACATGATGTACTCCTTCTTAACTGCAGTTGACAATGGATAATCCTTTTCTATTAACATATAGATGTCATGTCCTCTTGTTGAAGATACATGATGTACTCCACATGTATCATACAGTCTCCATGTCAAAGGATCATACATACTTTTATCTTCGCACAAAATAAAAA
Source organism: Tanacetum coccineum (assembly GCA_026074375.1). Classification (NCBI taxonomy): domain Eukaryota; kingdom Viridiplantae; phylum Streptophyta; class Magnoliopsida; order Asterales; family Asteraceae; genus Tanacetum; species Tanacetum coccineum. The sequence continues at coordinate 2,202 of BQNB010101394.1, read as the reverse complement.
GAAACACCATCATCTTTTATCAGGTTCAAAACACCTCTCATTTCAACCTAATGCTCTTTCCTATCTTCATAGGTTCTGCTGAACTAAATCTTTCTTTAACTAAACTCCATAATGTAACAAGGTCTTCTCTTTCAAATCCTTTGAGCATATCTTCAAAGACTTGATATGCCTCTGTGATGTTTCCAACCTTAATAATCTTCTAATATTTTCTTGATCCTTCAGTATGAATTTCCCATCTTGATAGGATATTTTACTTGTAAAGCTATCTCCTTAAATTCTTACTGGAACAATCTCCAACATACTTCTTAAGTTCTTCTTCGGAAATAATTCCGTTTGGTTCTATCATGTTATGTTGTTCCTGAATAGTCTGACTTGGAAGCTATCATTGTCCTTAACTTCTTGAAACTCTCTTAAAGTAGTGTCTCTTCTGCAATTCTCTTTGTCTTTGTCTTTTCAACTTCTGTATCCTTCTTAAACAAAGTTTGTATCTTATTATACTCCTCTTCAAATATGGGTCTGATCTCATCATAGCTCATTCCTTTGAAGTAACCCATCTTTATCCAGGCCATATTCTTCAATAAATCATCCATATTCTTTCTGCTTGAGCTACTAATAATTGGTTTCTTCTTTGAGATTTTGATATCTTTTTAGAGTAGATCTGGCTGCCTTTCTGAACTTGTTAAACAATAGTATTCTAGGCAAATTATCCAGTTTTCTTCCTTATTATCCAACTTTTCAATATTATCAGTTTCTTCCCTTTCATCCAACTATTTTTGTAACTCTAGGGCTTTTTCAAAATCAATCCTTTCTTGTTTTTCTCTTGCTACAGCTCTTGCCATTTCCTTTTTATCAGTACTAATATGTTCTTTACCTTGAACTTCCTTAGAAGTACTAAAAATACCTCCAGCAGTACTATCTCTTGAAGTGTCAGTACTTCTTCTTCTAGTGTAGGTATTTACTCTTTCTCTAGATACATCTGCAAGGATCTTAGCTGCACTAAGAACACTTAATTGAGCTTTAGAACTCTCTTGGCATTGTTCTTCACCTTGTGTAACTTTTGTAGGAGTAAGCTGCTGCAATGTGAATCCTTTACCTAAGTCAATTTCCTCTATTATACTCCTCCTTTAAAGATCATCATCAGTCTGATTCAATTCAATCTTGACTTCTTCATATTCTGTCTCTATTATCCTCCCCTGTTTGGAAGTATCCTTTGAAACCAGATCCTCCTCATCATCAGAAATTACCATCCTTGCCTTTCTCCTTTATGTGGTAGATTTTAGCTTGGCTTCCAATTGTTTGACCTTCTTCACCAACTTTGTAAGAGCCTTACCATAAATCTTCTTAGTCTGTTTGAGATCGTCCTCTAAGCTGGTGACTTTGTCAGATAATTTGGTACATAATTCCGTCAATTCATTAAGTTTCTTGTTGCCCTTATCACTTCTAGGTGTGTGACCTCCTGAGAGAGGTAAATCATAGGGCATGGGAGATGGTGTCTGAGTTAGATGTGATGTGGTAAAGGAATTCATTATAGGTTCAGTTATAGGTACTTGAGAAGGTTATTCTTGTGATGACATTGGTTGAGATGTTGTGGGTTGTAAGGTAGATGGAGAAGCAATGGGTGTGTGTTGGGACTCAACAGTGAGTGTTGGTCCTTCACCCTGACCAGGTTGGTCATGAATCAGCATAGTATCAAATAAAGGTATGAGTACCCCTGAAAAACCCCTTTTCATGTTGCTAAAAAGTTTTTGTTTTAAAGAAGGAGCAACATATGTTCTGTTATGTTGATTAAGAAGCCTTTTCTTTTTATTCAAATGATTTGTATAAATCATGGATACAACAAATCCTGGATACATCAAAAAATTTGTTTTACTATCCACATTTTTCACCATACCATCAAAAATTAATTTTGAAAACTTAAAAGTCTTGTTTGTAGCTAAACAAATGATTGCAGTCGCAAAATTGTTCCCATGAAGTTTTCTTAGGACTTAAACAATGTAATATGGTATGGATAAAAAATCTCCATTGATGTGAAAATTTACCTTTTTGAAAAGTAAGTTTGTCATCATTTGAAACATACCCCATTAGAGTGATCAAAGATTTCAGTATTTGGCAAAGAACAAATACCATTTGCATCTGCTAATTGGAGATGTCTCCTAACAGATGCTTTAGTAATAGCAATTGTTTGCCCATCAATTGTGACAG
>BQNB010101393.1:9912-24482 GCA_026074375.1 Tanacetum coccineum | reverse complement strand
TGATTCATACTCCTCAATGATAGGAGAATCAGACCAAACCTTAGGTTGACATTCTACATTAGATTCATTAACAACTGGTTCAGACACTAATTCATGTGGTTTTGAACTAATGTTAGATTCACAGGTATCAATTTCACTGGTTTCAGATTCACTAGGTTGGGTCTGTTTTGGACCATATATAAATTGTGAGTAATCTACTTCTATTTCAGGTCTAATTGGCATGTAATTCCCTATCATGGGTGGGGGTACAACATGCATTCCTCCTGCTGTAACAAACCTATCATACAAAGGTTGTATTTCTAACACACTCTCCTTATTCATAAAAACACTTTGTAAAACTTCATTTTCATAGCTCAAAATACCATCATATCTGTGATCCCCATACCCAAGCCCAAATTTATCATTAGCACTCATTTGGGTATTTAGCAGTTTACCAAGATTTTTAGAAGAGTTGTGCTATTTTTCTACTTAAGCTTTTAAATCTTCTTTTTCTTTTTGAGCTTCTGCCAATAGTTTCTTATGGTATATTAGGACATCTGTTTTATCATCTAAGTCTATTTTCATAAACCTTATCTTTTCTTCATACCAAAGTTGACCTTGTTGATGAGCAACTAATTGTGCTTCAACTTTCTTTAGACCTTGAGTATATGCCTTTATTTCTATGCTTGCATCACTAAGTTGTTCTCTCTGAGCATCATACAGTTTTTTAAGTTTAGCATAAGACTCTTTACACTCATTTGAACAGGAAGTTACCTCTGTGTCTGAGCCTGAGCTGTTGCAAGCCATCAAAGCATAATCTTCTTCTTCTTCTGAGTGACTGGTCCAATCTACACCTTCTCCATCAATGGTCACCAATGCTTTAGAGTCTTCCTGCTTACCAGATCTTCTCCCATCCTTATTGCCAGAGTTCCAAGCATCTCTTCTCCTACTATCTTGATTTCCCTTGGTTCTACACTCTCTAGCAAAATGGCCTGTCTTGTGGCAATTGTAGCATTCGACTTTGGTTTTATCAAAACCAACTGGTTCCTTTGCATCAAATTGTAGCTTTCTACCAGTCTTTTTGTAGAACTTTTTCATTCTCATCGAAATCATGGCCACCTGCCATTTCAAGTCCATTTCTTCTAAGTCATATTCATCAAGCTGTTCCAAGTCCTCATGATCCAGTTGAGGGCAACTTGATTGATTAGCAAGTAAGGAGTATGATGAAGTTTGTTCATAGTGAGTTTTTTATGACCAGAGGATTTGACACACCATAAGCGAACTAAGATCGATTAGATAATAGCTAGTGTTCACAAAAGATCAATGCCACATTCTACGTGCTAGAGGATGATGCAGAGAGCCTTTAACATCAGTCTCAAGGGACTCTAGATTATTTTACCGATCATCAAAGCTAGACCGTCCACTCTTGTCTGGTCCTCATGGATTAAGAAACTTGAGACCAGCAGAAGGTAGAGACCTAAGGAATTTATGATTTGCATCCTCAGGTGGAAGACGCTCACAGTGAATCTCTAAATGACTCAAAGACTTGAAACCTGTCATAGCCTTATGTAGTCTTCTGAGATTGATACAGATAAGCCTTCCAAACTGTTATTTTTAGAATAAACTACTAGCATCTTCTTTGATTCATCATTTCCACAAAATCTAGATTTGATGCTTCCTACGTCTCTTTAGCATTATCATTTTAATGAAATTTATCAGATGACTTCTGGTAAAGACATAGCAAAATGGTCCTTTCTTTCTTTCTCATTTCTCTGGCAAGATATTCTTCTGCCGTCTTGGAGGCAGAATCTTGATTTGACTTGCGTAACCTGTGGTGATTAGATACATGTCCATTTCCCATTTTGGGTATAACTTCCAATAGGATAGTCTGTAAGGGATAATAAAGATTCCATTTTCATTGGCCCTATGTCATATTCTCCCTTCTTGAGAAATGGAAGTTTTTGAGGTTAAAACAGCGTGAGGAGTTTGTTATGTTGGTGGTATTGTGTTTGTAGTGGAGGTGTGGTGTGGAATATCATCTTGTGATCCACCATTGAATTGCTTTTGTAAGATAAGGGTTATAACTGGTTTTTGTTCTCTAACTCAAGTTTCTCACAGGCACTGAACCACTGATGATCCCAACGAACAGATCTTTGCAGCCTGCTAAGGGTGATAGCCAACTTGTATAAATACAGATTGACTATATAGAAACACTGACTATGAATACTTATTGTATATGCGGGCATCTACACATAGTATAAGAAGAATAAGAATTACTAATCTTTGATTTCTATTAATCTGCTAATATGATTACATATTACTAACTATGAGATATGATTGTATGAGATGAGATCTGTGTGTTATCAATGTGTGTTCTCTCTAATGCCGTAGGGTTCCTTTTATAGACCAAGGATAAACCCTAACAGGCTTACAAAACGCGTAAAAGATAATACATATCTTTTCTTACAATATCTCATACATATCTCTTAAACGGTACTAACTATTTTATACTAACGGTACTAACTATCTGAGCAGTACTTAACACTTTGTACTGTCAGTACTAACTATAACTAGCGGTACTAAGTATAGAACTAACGGTACTAAGTTAGGAATGCACAATTCCCAACACATGTGTTATGTTTATCGTATTGGTATTTAAAGATCTTTCTGTTTTATTTCTAAAGTGTATGTATTTTGCAACACAAACTTAGTTCTGTATCCAATTTATGTATTTGTTTATATTCTACATTCTTGGTGCATTTTGATTATGAATTCATGTGTTGTTTTCAGTAAAAGTTCATTTGTTAGTTTAGTCATTGTCTTATATTTTTTAGATTCACAATATAATCAAGCCAAAATATAATATTTTTATAGACAATAATTAACGAATATTATGGTCCGCATCAACGTGCGGCCGCCTAATTCCTCGTTATGTATTACTAGACGAGTACCTGTGCATAGCGATGGAAATTCCTAGCAGTAGATAATTAACGATATAATATATTGTGAAAAGTGTTTCATATAACATTCAACATTCAAAACGAACCTCAAAATCATCATCAACGTTTGTTTCATTTTCCCAGTTTCATCTTTTGTCTTCTTCTTATTCTTCTGATATGCGAATGCAAGTATGATATGAATCAAGGTTTCATGGGTTGTTTATATAGGCATCATGGTTATTTAAATTTGAACTTTAAATTTAAAAAAATTGCCGCCAATAGACTTCTATGTAGTAATGGACAGCCATGGTGTGTGTATGACAACCAACACCTTCCTTTTCCAACCGAGTATTATAGACCTTTTATTTTTTCAACCGAAATTATTCAACACTCTCGAATATAGTAGACCTTCTATGTTTACAACCGAAATTATTAAGAACTTCGTAAGATAGTTTCAACTTTTCAACATTCAAGATTGGGTGGTAATAAACAATTACAACATTTCCTAAAATACTTTCTATGCTTGTATGTATTCAAGCCGATTTAAAGTTTTTCAACATTTCTATTAATACAAATAATGCCTAAAAATGTTATTTATATTTTTCGACTCCTCTACGTTTTGAAGATGACAAAATGTAAAAAATATATCCTACGAGAAAAAAAAAACGATACAACGTTTAAATAGTTCGAGTAAACTTCTGATACGACGTAAATCATCTAAGGTCCGTCTAAACAAATCATTAAAACGATTAGTGATCAAGAAGTAATTTTTTTCTTAACCATGTACAATTTCTACAAAAGTATTTTTACAAAAATAAAAATATACAATATATTTTTATTAGTAAAAGAAAAATTTATTTATATATAAAAATTCAAATCTGGTTTCCATCACCAAAAATAGAAGCTTCTCACCAGATTTAACCTTTCCACTACAGACAAAAATGGGAGCCGTCTACCACTATGGGCGGCCCATTGATAGGCAGAACGACCCCCAGATAATCTGACCGGCGAGACCGCCCATAGGAGATGTTGCCCAGTCCTGGCTATATTTACTGCATTATTCCCTCAGTTTCAGACCTTTAAAACAAAATTTTCAAATCTCTTTCTCTCACTAAAATCCCCTTTCTCTCTCTAAATCTCTTGATCACTAACATAGTTTAATCTTGTTTCAAATGACCCAATCTCATCTTTTTCCTTCTATCAAGTGCAAGAGAAGAACACTCGTATTCGCCAAGAAACGAAGTGTTATAGATTAGTTATCTTCTATCTTCTTCTAAGATCCAAACCTCTATTTTCTTGATCTTGTGTGGTTGTGTAAATTCGGATAGTGTATAAATCCGAAAGTGTAGATTGTGTGTTGGTTAGTATTTTAGTCCTCAAAATACATTAGTGAAGTGGTAGATTGGTTCTAGCTAAGATTAGGACTAGACATTTAGCTTAGTGTCAAAAAACAACATAAGCGACGTGTAAACGGTTTTCTCCACCTTGAAGGGGGCTTGTTGACATAGTGAAATCTCGAGTTGGATACTCGATGAGTGGAGTAGGGCGAAGAAGAGCTTCGTAGCCGAACCACTATAAATCTCGGTGTTGTGGTTTGATTGTTCTATCTCTTATTTCTTATTTCTTATTTACATTTCATACTTATTGTTTATATTGTGATTGTGTTGCAAGTAGGTAGATAAATTGGTTGTTCATATCGTTGATTGATATCACATATACTCGAATCAAACGTTTTTATAAACAAAGTTTTAAAACGCCAATTAACATGTAAACTATTCAACCTCCCCTTCTAGTTTCCACAATTTCTTAAAATACTTTTTTCAACAATGTTGAAATTTCAAGAAAAGTAGTTAAATGCTTTATATGTAGTATAGATAAACATTACAATTTAATTTATGGTTGCCATTTAAATGGCAAGGATACACAAGTTAATGCTCATACACAAGTTAACACTTACCCGTGATCATTTGATTTTCACGTTGATCAACTCTTCTCCTATTTTATCAAAAGGTACTTCATATTCTTTGCATAGAATAACAACTTCCACAACGCTAATATATTTTTATACTTCTATTTTTGACTTCATGAAACTTAATTTAAATTTAAAGTAGCCAACTTTCAATTGGAAAAATATAAGATATTGCAAACATAAACTAATGTGGATGAATTAACAATGAAATTTGATATTGCAAAAGTTTCAAACCATCTCATAAAATTGGTAGAAGCAACTAAAGTCAACTATTTTAAACTCATTTAAGAACCAAGATCCATTCCTCTTTAGCTCCTACAACACCATCACCTCCGGGTCATTTAGGCTTCAAATACAGGAAAACTTACAATATAAGGACAAGAGGGTGAGATAAGGCATCATGTATGAGTCATTTGGGCTGCAAGTGCAAAAAGAAGAAAAACAAAGAAAGAGTGAGTCACATCTTATAGTTAGTTGTAGAAAACTAAATACGACATAGGAACTTATAACATAAGGATGAAAGAATTTTATTGAATGAAGAAGAAAGGTTCGAGTAGTATTTGATGAAAAGAAGCAACAATTTTAGCCAGTGAAAATTTTCACATGAAGAACACCAAAGAAGAAAGAAAGAAGATCAAGCAAATAACTTATTGTCTTCAAAATCTACACCTCTTTTTACCACCTCCCACACACAACCGGCCTCATGCCTTTTTGTACTCTATGTGTGAAGATTATTTGCTCTTCTTGATTTCTTGTCTCTGAATATCTATTAGACTTGATTTATAAAATGAATTTTTGTTTATATAGACAATGGAAAAGATCCTTCTCCTATACAGTTTCTTAAGTTACAACTACACATTATAAAAGTCAAATGTGTACATTAATGATACAATTTAATACATTTCGTGAATAAAAATTCCAGTGAGAAAACTATGTCAACCCTTCCCTTTTTGTGTCAATCCTTCCATATTATTTACTGAATTCAAAACTTTCTATAACTACAAAATACCTTCCGTAGTTAGCAAAAACTTTCCGTAGTTAGAATTCAGTTTTTCTTTTTTTCACTTTCAAGAAATGAGGCTAAATTCTTTATATGTAGTATAGATTTTAAGATAAAATTTAGAAATTTGTTGTTCACAACTGGCTTAAATACGTTTCATGTAATAAGTAGCAATTTTCCGATATATCTTTACCATTTTTTTATGATTTATACATGCAGCAAATTTACGTATGGTATGTATCCGTTTTTATATTAAGGATCTACTTAAATTTTTTATCTGAACGAGGGAGTTTGCCCTCGCTTCGCTGTGGGGCGTTTGCAACCCCCTCTCCGCTACGCGACAAATAGTGAGCGTCGATTTTATGTGCCAAAAATGGATTTGGACGTGTTACATGAAGGGGTATTTACAAACGGATAGTAGAAAAGTATGGGTTATTAGAATATTAATCATATATTAGCTGAAACAAACAGTAGGAAAGTATGGGGTATTTACAAACGAACACGAAAGTACTCAAATATATATTTTGTATATAAGCTGAAACAAACACCCCTTATATAAATTAATTGTGTAGTGTTTCATCTATTCGACTACTCTTCATCTTTACAGACTTAATCTCCTTACACTTCACGGACCTCGTCAGCAACCCTAAGCAACCTCAAAAGTCAGAACTGCTAACCTGTTATATCAAAATGCAGCCACATAATCTGCAAGTGAGATGAAAAATGAAGAATTAGTGCTCAAGTACTCGACTATCGTGGAAGCATCTCTTGCATTTTCAAGTGAATCAGAAATCTATAAGGCTTTAACAATCGTGACACCTTCATTGATAATAGTAAGTGATCCAAATTCAGAAAGAATAACATTTAGGGCTGTACAAACACCATAATATTTAGGAATAAGATAATCAGTTTATATAGTGTTCGGCTATAGTAAAATCAAAAGTTTTTCAAGGGGTCAAATAATCAGGTTTGTATAACTAAATCGGAAATAAATGCAATAAAACAGATCGAGTTTTGTGTGAAGCTCTAATTAATAAGGGAGAAATGTACCTCAAGGCAATTTTTTTTGCATGGAGAAACTGATATATATCACAATATGGTTTTAAGGCATCTTTCATTTTCACATTTCTTTATCTTCGCATTTTCATACGCATGTTTTAAATCATCGGTCTCTGCAGCCGCAAATAAGCGTGGTATGATCATTCAACGCGTGCGTAAAAAAAGGTTTATGAATCACCACCATCTTACAGTTAATGAACCACGTGTAAGTTATAGAGCAAAAGCAAAATAAAAAAATCAGTTCTAAAAGCAAATCCAAACACCCCTTAAGTCTAAAATGTTCTTACACTACACAATTTTGAATATGCGAATAAATTCTGACCACACACACATTGGTTCGATTTAGAATCAGTTTCACGGACTAATAATGATAATCAGACAAAATTAGTTTACATATTTTCTGTTTAGTTTCAATACAAATTTATGATTGATATGTTGTGTTGCTATGTAAAATGTAACATGTATGTGGGATACGGTTGTGGTCCGTGGTCTACACACTGACGTATGCCATTTCTGTAGTAATTCACATTTTTCACATCTGTTACGTCAATATATATTCAACTATTTATTTTAAACTTCAACGCGTTTGCTTTTAATTTTAATCGTTAAGTTAAATCGCGTAAACTAAAAATCAACAATCAACGTAAATGGATACCAAACAAAATAAAGTTTACGTCAAGCAAGCAATATATTATTTTTACGAAAGTAATAATCAACTTTTTATATTTTATTTTTATTGGTCACGTAAAACGTTTACGTTTCGCAGTTTAATACATTTAGGCATACCCGAAAGCACTAATATCTATTTATACTCAACCAAATACCCACAATTATACCCAATACTCAAAAATTATACAATTTCCTTATTCATATGTATATGTGGCCGGATATATAGAGATAAAACACAAGAAATATATTTATTTTTAACTTCTAAGTAATCTAACACATGTTATAAACTTCAACAAGCAACTATCTTACAAATACCAACTATTCTTACACTTCCATACCTTCTTACACAAAAACTATACCTTCCTTACACAATGGTCATTCAAGCCTAACCATGGTTAACTTAAAGTAACCTAGGCTAGTTAAATCTTGCTATAAAAGGCACACTGTGCAAGTAAACTTTACAACTTGTTTTTCCTTAAGTAAAAGTCACACAAACTCTCTCTGCAAACACCCCTAGCCCACGGCTCAAACCCAAAACCCATATATATTTGTAGTTTTTGATTTTACAAGTATTCCAAGTGTTCAAGGTTCATTATTAGACACATCTAAGGTGTATTGGAATATTGGTTTAGTGTTTAAAAGGGGTAAACAAGAAAGGTTCAAGATTAGGGTTTCAAGTGAAATTAAGGTTTTCTTTTGATTGGAAGCTTAGGTTTTGTTGATAAGTTAGGGTTTAGATCTTGTTTCTCTTCATCATACATCATATTAAAGTTATCTAAAAACCCTAAACTCTTTATGTTTGTGATTTTATGTGTATATAAGGTTTATATAGTTAATCACCATTTAGGGAACATATTAACAAGTAAAATGGATTTTTACACTTGTTCATGGTTTGATGAACTTTGTCATATGTTATATAGATGTTAAATACATGTTATAATAGAAGTATAAGTATCATACAAGTGTTGGTTTATCTATAAAAAGTATAAATATAAACTAGTTACTTAAAAGCTTACTTAATAAGTTTATAAGTAAAAGTGATGTAAGAACTTGTTATCATGGACATTTCTTTGACAAGATCATTGGATAATTGTTAGAGGACTTTAATTATATAAGACTTGTGGTATAACACATGGTAGAGGACTTGTAACAAATCAACTAGGCTAAAAAGTTATAAAAACAAGTTTAAACATATTTTTAACAAAAAATGCATTAGTTCTGTTTGAATCAAAAAATAATGGTATTTTTTTATATTTTTATAAAATAGTACATGTTTACAAGGATCTAGTAGGCAAATAAAAAAACTCGAAAAACCGATTATAACGAAGAAGATATGCCATTTTTTTGCAAGTTTATGTAATAAAGTTTATAAAAATATTTATAAACTTAAAACAGTAAAAATCACTCTTCATACTAGATACTTTTTTAAAATACATTAGTTAGATAAAACTTTTAATTACGAAGACGTGCTCGAAAGAATAACTAAAATCGGAGTTAAAACGAATAAGATATGACTTTTACGAGGTTTACGCTAAGTAAATTTATAAGAATAAATTTATAAAAGTTCATGAACAGTAAAAAAGTATTGTTCATCAGGGGGTTGAAAATATGAAAATGTAATATTTTGATACATCGTCTTAATACGAAAGCGTGGACGTAAAGAACATAAGAAACGGACTTAAAACGATAAAGTTACGCCGTTTTTACTAAAGAGATATTTATAAACGTTTTTACTTTATAAATATGATTTCACAAATACAATTAGATGGTGATGTAGCTATATAAAATTATATGTGGTCTTAGTTATTCAATAATTTAATTAGGTTGCATTCGGGCGTATTCGCGACGCATTTTCTGTTAGTGATTTGCATTATCGATTCACTCACTCAAGGTGAGTTTATAGCCCCACGTTTTACTTGTTTTATATATATACTTTAAAACTTTTGGGGTGAGAACATGCTTGATACCAATTCTATTTACATGATTGGTTTGAATTCATTACATGTGCATTTACAATTCGTTTTACAAACTGGTCTACATACTTAATTGCTTATTTTGGGACAAAATACATTGCTTGTTTCACTTTACTTTTGAAAACAAGGACATTACTTTACTTTTACCCAAATGATTATGGATTAGCTTAAGCGGATTGAACTGTGAATTACCTGGAGGGTGAGCGCGAATGTTATAAAATAGATCTATTTGGGTGTAACGGCCCCGTTCGGGTGATTAGCTATCACTGGGCAAACGAACGTTATAGCATGTCGGAGCACAACATTTAACACTTATGGTGCCTTAAATAAAGTGACATATATATGAGTCTACGCAACAGTTTCATGAACTTAGAGTAATCGTAATCATTGTTTTATACACACATGAATATTTACGTTGCCTTAAATAAAGTGGCAATACATACTTGAACAATGGTGGTCCAACTATACTTAACTTTTTGTGACTATTTGAGATTGAAATAGTCATGCATACTTTACACAACTTTGGTTCAACATTTATACTTACAAACACCTATGAACTCACCAAATTTATGTTGACACTTTTTATGCTTGTTTTTCTCAGGTGAACAAGCTACCTGACCTAACTTGATGGCATTGGATCTAAACCATACAAAATTACATTATCAAACGACACGTTAGAGGTCCGTTCTCACGAAGTCTTGTGCAATGGTATTATGAAGTAACGCTCCAGGAAACACATTCCGATGCGACCTATTTTTGGGGGTGTTACAATTTCCATCTGAACGTTTCGTATGCAGTTGCTACATGACTAATAGTACCAATCTATTACGGTGTTGATGCATGTTATAATGCCCTCACATGTGAATCTTACCGCCTGTATGGGATTGCAGATTATGTTTGTTTCAGTGCTAGATATTTTCGATCGTAGAAGAAAAAGATACTAAATATATAATAGATATTCATATAACAACTGCCTTACTCTGTAGCTATCTGGGTTCTGCTGTAGTAACGTCGATAACGCAAACATGTATTTTCTTTGGATATTTCCAATGGTGGGTTCAAGTTAGTTGTTCTATGTATCTGTTTTGTAGATGTGAAGAAAAAATTTAGGAATACTGAACTCGACTTTGATAAGAGCTACATAGACGTTTTTTACTAATACATTTTTTATGTTACTTACTAGGCTCGGAGTTCTTTGAGGTTCGGAATTTCCGGATTCAAATAGTAATGTGTAGCAGGACTTGCTGACAGTTGTAGACTTGCGTCGACAATTCTTAATTGTAATCTGATGCATTTCTAAATAGATATAGAAAGATTTTATATGTATTGGATGTTTGATGATTACCTCCATATTTAGAAACTTTGCGGCATTTTTCCATTAATTCAAACTGTTCTTTGTTGAGTTCACATGCAATTTCATCTCACAACGTAAGCACGACGACATCACCGTCGTTCATATAATGAATTTGGAAGCGTTAAAAGATTTATTATATATTTTTTTTTGTTTAGAATTTTTTAAAGGTACTTACTTAAGATTCTCAAAGTCTAACTTTCTGATATTGATCTGATTTGTGTTGGTGCTTCCAAGTGTCCGAAAGCACCTACTCGCGTTAGGCATTTGATATGTTTCAAAAGTTTTAAAAATAAAGTTTAAATACAATTTTATTATAGGGAAACACACGTTTAAAAAGTATAACCCACAGTATGTAGTATAATCTTTTTAGGTAAGACCAGTCGTCAACATGGATTTTGAGTAAGTGTTTAGAAATCAAAAGAAAATAACATTAACTTGAAAAATAACTTTTTGTTTACATTAAAATAAATATGACTACTCGGATAGTTTTAAAATAATTCATAAGTGTTGTGAAATGATTAGAAAATGGAACCTTAACTTACATAAAGAAATTTCTTGTCAGAAACTTTCATAAATTTAACTTGAATAAATCAAGACTTATATTTTAGTAAACTAGAACCAAATGAGTCACTCAAATTTTAGTTACTTATATATCACAACTAATATTGTTTATCAATTCACAAAAGTGGATTTCTCAGCATAGACGATAAAGATCATAGACAAATCTTTAAAACCATATAGATCATAACGGGTCTTTCGACCTATACCGGTATGATTATATAATCTAAGTTGATAAGCAAAAACTGATAAGATAGGAATAATAACACGATGCTAACATAAGCTTGAATTATAAGAGATCACGAACATACAAACACTTATTTATTATCATAACATCATCAGTAGTCATAGCTTTAGCCTCTCATGGCTAAGTTGTTCTAAACATTGCTTGATTCAACATGAATTTCCATTATTCCAATATACTAATATGATATTATACTTCGTTCTTGATCGTTTGATCTTGAATCTTCAAAAGGGTGTGGTGTTTATGGTGTCTTGGTTATATGGGTGGAATGGATGAAGAATTTCTAATGAGATGATTGAGTAATGAAGAGAGGAAGGATTTGTGGGATGAGGGATGATTGAAATGTGTGAAATTCGTCCCCTATTTATAGGCTAAGTCAGGGGTAAAAGTACGGCGCACAAAGTTGTAAGTGAGGCGTACTTGTGGAGTTAATGCTGATTTTGACTAAGCTTTAATTACTTCTGACTTGAGGAGAAGTGTGGCGCATAATTGGTAAGTGTGGCGCACATTTTCACTTTTAGATCTTGAACTTTATCTTTTCTTGTATGTTGTGTTCTTTAACATATAAATACTCGATCTTTGTTGTGTTTATCTTCGGGATATCTTCAAGTGAACCTGCAAGCAATTCATGCTATTAAGTATCGAAAGTTTACGAGAAATGATTAAATATATGCAAATAACGTCACCGAAAACATGTATAATTTGGCGTTATCAAATCCCTCCACACTTAGCTGTTACTTGCCCTCAAGCAATAAAAGCGAGAAAACAAGATCATTTATCGTGAAATGGAGAAAATTTGGATTTATGAGAGTTTACAGGTTTAGATAACTTTTCAAGCATTGACATATAACATAGCACCTCACAGGGAAATATGTTTGATTTAAAAATTCGCTCAGCCACTCAAATAGGGTTTATATTTTTGTAAAACACTTAATTTGCACAGATATAATCTAGACAGCTACAATAGGCTTGTACTTGAAACATAAACCTGGCCGAAGGGCTGAACTTGATATTGAAGCGGGAGCATATACTAGTTTTCATGTGCCGGAACTTAAGCCTTTATTTCTTTTGAACTACTATGTACGAGAAATGATTAAATATATGCAAATAACGTCACCGAAAACATGTATAATTTGGCGTTATCAAATCCCTCCACACTTAGCTGTTACTTGCCCTCAAGCAATAAAAGCGAGAAAACAAATATACACCACGATAATCATAAACTAAGACTTAGCACATAACTTCTTTTAACTTTAACTCTTTAAACTAGGATTTATAGCAATTTAACACTAAAGGGAGCACTTGCAAGAACAGGGACTTGCGGGATTCATATCATATGATTAATCAGGCTTTGGTCTAGTAAATGATGATCAAGCACAAGTTCTAAAGCTTCTAAATTACCGGCTCACTCAAATATAATGATCAACCAATACCATTGCTCCAGAAAAGGTGACAAAACCACATATACACATCCAAAATGTGAATAGAATACATAATGATTGCTCACTCCTAACTCGAACAATGCTAAAGGCATCAATTATCTTAGGCACCAAAAGTGGGTACCCGAATATTCTAGAGGCTTATAATTCTCACAATTTAGTGGACTAGGTTGTGCTAGCTATAGTGTCAATCCGGTTGGATTTGCCTTACTAAGAGCATTTTTTAATTTTTGAAAGCATATATTTTTGATTTTTTTTAAATTTTTAACAGGGCAAACATGAAAAGATATGATTAATTTTTTCCTATTTGGCTCCCCTCCACACTTAATTTGAACATTGCCCTCAATGTGATAAACTGATAACAAGAAAAAATAGGAAAATAAAGGGTAAAACTGTACATCCCGGGCATATAGATATACAGCTGTGAGAGAGCTATCCTTGAGCAGACTTCATAATTTTCCAAAATCTTTAAGCTATATTACCTGCATAAAAGGTAAACATATAAAAGCACACAAAAAGGAAAATATTTTTGTTTTTTTAGAAAAAAAATAAAGAATATGACAGAAGAATAGAGGAGGGACTCCTCCACACTTAAGTGAAGCATGAGTTGCCTCCCAAGAAGCGCTTAATTTTTAAGAGAGTCGTTAGCTAGACTCGAACTTGATGAGTCCTTATTTGGGAAAGAAGGGAGTGACTTCTTCCCTTGGGTCATTATAATCTTCTTCTTCATGATATTAGTTATTAGTCGATGTCCAATATAAACAATAAACATTTTTCACATCTTTACCATATATTTTCAACATATACCGGACGGATATTGTATTTTACTAACGTAAAGGCCTAGCCAACGAGTTCTGAGTTTCGGCTGTTTAAATTCATACTTCGAGTGAAAGAGCAGAACCTTGTTTCCATGTTTGAATTCTTTTCTCATTCGTAGTTTTCTATCATGCCAGACTTTGGTTCTAGCTTTGTATAATCGAGAGTTTTCATAGGCTTGATGTCTAAGTTCATCTAACTCGTGTAACTGGAACATTCTTTTTTCACTTGCACCAATGAGATATGGGTTGCAATTCTTCAAGGCCCAGTATGCACGGTGTTCAATTTCAAATGGTAAGTGGCAGTTCTTTCCATATATAAGTTTATAAGCAGTGCGAAAAGCCCATAGAGCATCATCAAGTTTTCTTGACCAAATAGCAGGATTGTCTTTAACAGTTTTTTAAGAATTTTATTAAGAGCTCTGTTCGTGTTTTCAACTTGACCACTAGTTTAAGGGTGATATGATGTAGAAAAATGGTGGTTAACTCCATATCTCTTCATTGTTTTTTCCATTATTTTGTTACAGAAATGAGTACCTCGGTCGCTGATTAGAGCTTTGGGCATTCCAAAA
>BQNB010101392.1:0-21741 GCA_026074375.1 Tanacetum coccineum | reverse complement strand
AGTTTAGTTAGTGATTTACAAAAGATACTACAAATGATAAACTAATCTACTAAGAGTCACTAGGTAGTCCACGTGGCTCGAAAGATCCTTCGGTCCCATCAGAAGTAGAGTTCTTCGATTTCTTTCTCGGACGCTTAGTATCCTTATCATCAGATGGCGGCTTCAGAACAGCCCTAATACGAACCATATCCAAGTAAAACATCTTATTCCATACTCGGGACTCATGCAACCTCCTCTCAGCAGTTCACGACTCATTACGATCCCTCGCCAACTTACTCTATGTCTCATATAATCTTTTCTTCAGGTGGCATTCTCCCACTATCCAATACCGCACCCTCTCTGAAGAACATTACCCAAAGCACGCTCGACATTTTCTAAATCATGATTAAGTATTTCCCTTTTTTTCTCCCCGATTTTATTCTTTGACTTTAGAAGAGCAATCTCAGTTTGGTTTGTACTCAACTCAGCCTCCGTAAGTCTAGCTCGTGCACGGGACGTCTCCAAATCACGTCTCAAAGGCCCAAGGACGTTTTTTTAATTTTGTCTATGTGCCAATCCACCAACAGATGATGAGTCACGAGGCAAAAGATGACTCTCCTACCCATACCAAGCCCCTACAGAAAGTCACGAATAGCATAAGTCTTTTGGGTAGAAGTCCCAACAGTAGTCTTAGGTGCAACATCAACCTCGGGTGCAACATCAACCTCAGGTGCAACATCAACCTCGGGTGCAACATCAACCTCCTCGTCCTCTGACTCAGAATCAGATGATACAGAATTAGATGACTCCGCATTAGGCAGCTCAGAATCAGAAGACTCATCTCTAGGTGGCGGGGTTTGGTCACCCTCTACCTCATAAGGAGAAGTTAAACCTCCGCATCGTCATCGACTCAATTGCAACACCTCATCCTCGATATCCTATTTATTAAACATTCTCATTCATATATCTTCTCCTCTAACCAACCATTCATATTACCGGGCTGTGGGTTAGGATGTTGGGCAAACTGATTCCCATGCCCATTATTTGGTTTCGGTTCTTTTTCGGGTTCTTCCTCATGTTCTTCTTCAGGTTCTTCTTCATTATCCCCATCATAATCTACTAACTCCTCATCATCGGGAATGTCAACCATTTCGTTGGGATTATGGGCATCCTCAACGTGAGTTCGGCTCCCCCCAGGGAATAACTGGATTTTTTTTTCGGATATCTTCGTTTGGTTCGTTAGGTTGATTAGGGTTACTCCATGGACAATCTGCATTTGTTATAAATATTTCGTATTAGTATTAAAAAATAATTACATAATTAACATTTATATTCAAATAATTAAAATTTCATATTATTTAACATATATATTTTTCCATATATATATATATCG
The DNA here is from genome assembly GCA_026074375.1 of Tanacetum coccineum. Classification (NCBI taxonomy): domain Eukaryota; kingdom Viridiplantae; phylum Streptophyta; class Magnoliopsida; order Asterales; family Asteraceae; genus Tanacetum; species Tanacetum coccineum. The sequence continues at coordinate 20,369 of BQNB010101392.1, read as the reverse complement.
ATAAATAATTCCTTCTCATTCTTGTCCATCGGTAATTCGGAGATTTCGCTTGCACAGTTAAGTAAAATAGATTTCAAAAATTCTTTTGTTCTTTTTTCTTTGAAAATTCTTTTTGTTTCTCTATAAACTTAAGATCTTGTACCAATCTTAACACCCCCATTTTAATACATCTCAGCGAAAGGTCATTTGGGTGCTACGTCAGTTAATATAACAACTCAAGTATAGAAACGGACTCGAAAAGAAGACGTTTTTTGATACATTCTTTCGAATAAAGTTTACATCATAGGTCCAATCATTTCATAAATTCATACAACAATTTTGCAATTTATCTTCGATTGACATTTATTTATGGCCTCTCAAAAACATTGTTTTTCCATAAGCGACAACAAAATCTCCTTCGCCGAATTACCTTCAAGGGACCTGGATAAAACATGCTAAAAGTCAACAATAATATTTGAGTGATCCATAGAGTTTATATTTATAAACTACCCCCCCACCCCCCCCCCCCCCCCCCCCCTATAAATTTTTCCGAACACAAGTAGCTTTTCTCAATATTCATCAGGATATAACGATGTGGCCAAACAAAGTTATATCGGGGGTTTATTTATAAGCCTCATGACATTGACGTTACATATCTATATGTTGGGGTCCCAACAAGTATGCCTAATATATACCTCATTTTTAGTGCATATTATTCTCTATACAACGCATCCGTTGTGTCATATTACCGACACTTGAAGTTAGCCAGTAGTTCAACGGATGGAGGGTGAAGCCTCCAAATTTTGTACTATTTCATGTATAAGCGTCTACAATTCTCGGTATGTTAACAATCTATGTTTTACGCATAGTCCTTTTATCTAGCGAGTTAAGCTAACTTATAATAATAATCGAGGCAACTAGCATACCAATCTCCTTGTGTTCTATTTTAAAAACAAAGCAGGTTATCTCCCCTCGCGGGTTTATAAAAACAATTTAAGTGTAAATTGTCGAGGCTATGAAATCACTTAGTATGTCGGACTGAGAATATCGAGGAATAAAATACTTCGAAAAGTAGGCGGTCAATAACCGAGACTATACCATATTATTAGGGTATTTGGTTTCTTAGTCGATAAAAATTTAATGAAAAAATTATTGAGTTAAATAAGTTATTGTATACATGTTAGTTTATATGATGATCATGCTCTTGCATCATATTTATATCACACTATATTGTTTTCTAGGTGTTTAACTTTTTTTTGATTTGCACATTTTTTACGTGTTTTGTCAAATAGTCCAATAAGCAATAGACACTTTTAGAAAGTCCATTAAGTGGTTAGGTTGATTTTTATTTACCCATGAATAGGTCATGTAGCCAATTTATTAAGCACAAGTGGGTTGGGCCTTAAAGCAAGTCCAATATGTCTATTTTAATCAATTGGGACTAGTGGCATTTAGGACCTTATGGCTCTTCAAGCTTGTAAATGTGTCTTATTAAAATTCTTTGGGTTCTCGCTCGGTCTTCGAGACTTGTTTATTATAAGTAAAGTTAACTTTTTAAAAACTCCATTGAAGTGGGTTACTACAACCTCGGGTTTAGATACAAAATTGCTTTTACATAGTTAGTGTTCAGGGTTTGTTGTAAATTTTGTTATTTTATATTTACGAAATAGTGTAATTTATAAAACCGTAAATGGTTATAAATTATATATTTAAATGCTTGGTTTCATATTTATGTTCTACTTTACAGATTTAAACTCTTTTTAGTTACATCTTTTAAGTCATAACATATACATAGGGATACTTTTATACATAAAGGTCAAGTTACAAATTCGGACTTAAATCTCACTTTCACTATTTTTGATGCCATTTACAAACCATAAGGAGTTGGTTGACCATCCAACTGATTCAGAACCTACATGATTTTATCTAGGTCTTATAGTTTTAACTTTTTAACCAACTTTGTACGTAAGTATGACTCTTTTTACCATCTGTATAGCAAGGTCAGAATCTACTAGTTTAGTTATTTTGTTCTTAACTTGCTCAATTTTATATCATTCAATGGTGATCCAATTTGCTTACATGAATCACATGACATTTGTTTACAACCTAGAGTATTCAAATCAACTCTCAAAGTTACTCAAAATTCCAGAACTTATTGTTAACATCAGCCCGTAATTTTTAGTGATTTCTAGCTAGTTTCAATAGTTAATTAAGCCATTTTTAACCTAGACCTATGCATGCATGAACTATTTTATTACTTGATCATCATACATCATATATATACATATGCATTTTGAAATCAAAATAAAATGATAACAAAACTTATAAAGTTTTACCCAACCCAAAGAAAAAAAATAGATGTGATGATCAAATGTCAACAATAACAACAAGACTTATGTAGACTTCAGTTCCAAGCTTAGTCTTTACTCCCAAAATCACTTGACCATCAGTTCTCATACCCAATTAATACTCTTTATAAAAAACCAATTAACTTCAGCCCCTAAAGTGTACAAAATCCTTCTTGAAAACCCTTTTTAAAAAACATTTCAAAATTGCAAGGATTATTACTAGGTTAGTTCATTCTTTCACTAGTGTGGTTATTATGTTTGATCTTTTAAATTTGTTAAATGAGTGGTTTGTGTGGAGTGTTGGTGCGTCCAAGGGGGGTAGAGGAAGAGAGAGAATGCAGGAATTTTTGTTTCAAAGTATGACTTGTGTAGTGTGAACGAGATGGTCAAAGATGAGCCTTATATGTGTTTAAGAAGGGAAAATGGCCCAAGTGTTCAAGCCTCTGGGGAGCAGGATAATTACAAAGTGGGACCACCTCCCACTTTGTTTTAAATCCGGACCCCCCCCCCCCAAAAATTTGGGGAAGGGGGGGAAAGGGGGGGGGGGATAAAGTGGATGAGTTATTAAGGATAAACTTGTCCTACATTTTGTAAATGCGGGTATTATCAAAGTTCGATATTTAAAAATTTACGATTTGTAGTCGTTTTTCGCAAAAAGTAAAATAGTACGAGACACGAAAAATAAAAACGAAATAACAAAAATATTTCTAAGGCATTTTGGAAAATTAGAACTGCTCGGATGCTTAACGAGAATTCCGACCGATTCGTTCTTAAACGTTACTTAAATTACAAGTGTAAGCCCTAATTTCTTCCCGGTTAGTCGTGAGTTCATATCTCAACATAAAAATGAAAATTATAATTAATACTCGAGAATAAAATAATGACCTAAATTTGACGGATTGTCACATATAGGAATTCTATTTTGTCTAACATGAGAATGACTACTGGAGAATCTATTGCACTAGAAATTCAATTTGACCTAACGGTTGAATTGCTTCCAAGAGTGAAGTTGGGTTTGTGGTATAACCCGTAAAAATGGTCGTGTTTAGCCTGAATTGAGCACCTCTAGCGATAGTCTCATATTCATTCTATAATTTGACTAAATGACTCCTCCTAAATATGCCTAATGATAGTATACATGATGGACTTTGTATTCGTTAGGATTGCACACTATGAGGTAGAAATTGGTTCTCTTAGTCAATCTAGAATACTGCATTCTCACATAATGTGATTTGAAGTTTTAGATGATAAAACATGCTCTATGTAATGCTATTATATGCTTCTCATGAAATGCACTTATAGGTTGATAGCAAGTAACACTTCTTGGGTAGTAATACTTTCAAGTCTGATCTTCGGGTTAGGATAACGTGTTACTTGGAACGAGAACCTGAATTCGAAGACGAATGGTAGGGGTATAGGAATATCGGAACTTTAGAAAGCATTCCGTTAAATTTGTCATCTGGTTTTGTAAACTTGGCCTGATTTTGCTATTTCGCAATACAGCATCATTAGCCTTTGTCATAATTCTCCAAAATTCGGTCTTTAAATCACCTTGCATTTGCTAAGTAGAGCTTTTTAAGGTGTGCTTTGGGACATGGTGGTTAACTAGTCGGAGGTTGATACACTTGACCTTGATAAAAGTTATTTCCACGGTTTTGATTGAAATTGGTTCCTCGATTTTGGTTGAAATTATTTCCTTGATTCTGATTGAAACGGTTTTAATTGTTTTGAATCGGAGGAAAATCAGGAGGTCGGATTTGGTTTGCAACCATCGAAGGTCTAGAATGGTATTTGCCTTGATTAAAATTGGCTGCAGCAGCTTGTGAAACGTACTCTTGAATGTTGTCCTGATAAATGTTACCATTGGTGGCTGGACAATTTCTATACGAATGAGCACCTCCACAAGTTACACAACTCTGCTCAACCGCTTTTACGGGTGCGGGAGCTTGGGCTTTTTGCTTTTCGACAAGCATAGTCTTCATCATGTTCTTAAGTTCAGAAACTTCGGTTGTAAGAGCAGCAACATCTGGTGAAATTCCGGGAGTAGATGAATTCGAACTCACTTTGGCAACGACTGCCTTGTTTCGTGAATTACGAACCTTGGATTTACTCTCGATAATTCTCAAGCATTCACGAGGCATCTTATCCAAAAAGTTTCCACCCGCAGCAGAATTCAATGAATCTTGATCATTAGCATTCAACGCATTGTAAAACGTATCTAGCTGATGTAATTCAGAAAATCCGTGATGTGGGCATGCTCGAAGAAGGTCATTAAATCGATCCCAAGCCTCGTAAAATGATTCGTCAAATCTTTGTTGAAATCTCGTGATTTCATTTCGAAGATTTGTCGTTTTTGAAGGAGGAAAGAATTGATTAATGAATTTTGAAACAAGATCATCCCACGTCAAAATTGATCGAGGAGGTTCTTTTTCTAGCCAAATCTGGGCTGAACCTTCAAGAGAAAATGGAAAAAGCATAAGCTTAATTGACGTGCTCGGAATATCTAGGAATTTCATTGTTGATGTAATCTTATTGAAATACCGGATGTGAGCATGTGGATCCTCTTTATCATGTCCGAAAAACTGCTTGTTTTGAACAAGATTGATCAAACCATGCTTCAACTCAAAATTAACATTGATTTCAGGAATTATAATTGCATCCTCGTACCCCTCGGTGGGTGCTTGGAGCAATTGTGCCATAGTCCGGTTATCAGCCATCGAAACTAGGGGAGGAGCTGGATTTTCAATCGGTTCTTCAAGATTAAAAGGTTCAACAACAGCTGGTGGGGCCTGTTGTTGTTGATGGTGAAGATTACGGGATTGAGATCGAGTGTGCATGCACTAAAATATAAAAAGAAAATTTACACTAATTTTTTTTTGGTTTTTGGTTTATCAAAATGAATTCACAATTTATTTTAATAACGGACAACGAAATAAGACAACTTAATCCTAATAATCGACAAGCTTCTCGGTAGCTCTTTCGAAAAGAAAAACGCACAAAGGAGCGGAGGAATAGGAAAGCGCGAAGCTATTAAAAACCTTTTTCCCTTAGGGTCGTAGTTCCAAGGAACAACCCGCCTTATACCCCTCTTTGAGTTTGTTTATCTTTTAAAAGGTGAACCGTACCTCGCTAGTGACACAAAAGGTAAGTTTTTGATTCTTTGGTTCGGGAACTTATTAATGGATAATACTTCAGTTGAAAGTATTATATGTTGGTGTTCTTTTACCAACTTGTGATTTTTATTGATAATTAAAGACAATGTTTTTATCTTTTTGGTTTTTTTTTATGATAATTATACTAAAAAGAAAATGAAAATATTTTTGTACTTTTAGGGTTTTTTTTTATAAAGCCAATAACTTCAAGAATGAAGGATCTTCAAAAACTAAGTTTCAAACAGTATGGATAATCGACTCACAGCCTCCCCGGCAGCGGCGCCAAAAATTGATTATTTAATAAATTAACACCTTTATATATATAATATATAATAAAATATATAATAAGAATAATCTAAAAATAATCAATGAAACCGAGAAGTAGTATAGAATATTCCCGGGTCGTTTATCCCCAACGAGGCTGGACTTGAAAATCGGTACAGTCGGAAAGTTGGAATTTGAATGGTATTAATGATTAAGAGGATTAGAAAGCTAAATTATCTACTAATATGCAAAAACGATTAAGAAAAACCTAAAAATTATGAAATAAAACAAAAAAAAAATCCTTAAACGTGGAGGTGAGAGGTAAAAACGTGAGTTAGAACAAAACTAATATCCAAAAATATTAACCTAAATGATATAAACTTTTAAAAATAGCTATACTAAGGATAAACCAACTTTATAAAAGGAAAATTTTTTTGTAAACTTGCAAGATAAGCACGAAATAAGCAAAACTAAATGGCAGTCTTAGCAAAAATAAACCCAACAATAAGCAATAAAATGACAAATAGCTAGATATGTCCTACACTAACCTATTAAGCAGCTAAGAACAAAAATAAGCTAAGAATTTAAGACAAATAAGACTCGGCAATACTAACTTAAAAAGTGAGTGCTGCTAGCTTCAACTTAGTACTGCTAGGCTTAATAAAACACAATGAAATAAGAATTAAGCAATTAAGCTAAAACAGATATTTAACTACCCCTAATGAGCACTCAAGCATAAAAATAAGCAACTAGAATAAGCTAGAATGGCAAATAAGCTAAAAAATAAACACTTAAAATTAACTTTTAAAAAGGCAAATAAGCTTAAATAAGCTCTAAACTAAAGACAGTAAGCGAAAATGGGCTAAATCTACTCTAAAAAGCTAAGCTAATCCTAAATAAGCAGAAATAATAAGCTAATAAGCAAAAATGCACTAAATCTAAGGGCACTAACAACACTACCAGTACTAACTAAATACACTACCAGTACTAACTTGGAGTTAGTACTGTTAGGGTAAAAGTCCAAAAGAAAACTAGCAGTACTAATTATGGGTTAGTACTGCTTGTTCCAAACAGCACTTTAAGTTTTCAAAAGTCATTTTTTTTCTATTTCAAGCTGATTCGATCCTAAACTGTTAAAAACAGATCATTAAATAACAATATAAGACACTTACTAAGAGGGACTTCAATCAATAATAAGCACTTAAATAAGCTAAATTAATCCAACAGTATTACTCATGAACTACCAGTACTAACAAATTACACTACCAGTACTAACTGAATACACTACCAGTACTAACTGAATACACTACCAGTACTAACTAAGAAATTCGCACAAATCACTTTTAAACAAAAAAAACTAAGCAAGATAAGCACTAAACATCATAACAAAGCATAAATACGCAACAATTCAATGGCAAATAAGCAGTAAAATAAGAGATAAACAGTTTAAGAGCATTATAAAAGGGAAGATTTCAAAGCAAAACTAAAAATACGGCATGTGAAAACATAAGGAAGCATAATCAGGCTAAACTATTAAATAAGCATATAAAAAGACAGGAATAATAAGCAGTTAATAAGCCACTTGTACAGTTTATAAGCAAAATGTGAAAAAAGGAAACTTTACTTGTCCCTTGCTCTATACAGGGATTAAAGAACCTAAATAAGCTTCAAAACACTACCAGCTTTATAAATAAGCACTTACTGAACCATAAGCACTTCCTTTATTTGTTATCATCCAAAAAGCTCAAAAGCCAAATTCCTTACAAATGAAAACTTAAGCTTAGATAAGTTTTGAGGAAAGCTTTATCCAAAAACACCCTGAGTTATAAAAGCTTTAGAAGAAAATTAAGAAAGACTTTGTAACTTAAAGACAATTGAAACTAGGAATCGGGTTTAAAGATGAAAAACTTGAATTTCATTAAACTTAAAAAATTACAATACTTGGGAATTTAAACGTTTTAGTTGCATAAAAACTAACTGGAACTAACTAGGTTTAAAAACTACATATTTTCAAAGGGCTTACAACTGCCCTATTATCACAAGAACCAGGAAGATTGCTAGTCTTGTGTTTCTTTTGTAGAGAGGACTTAGCTTGGTGTTTGTTGTTGTGATGTGAGCCATTAATCACAATCTATGCCGTCCCATTTTGAGTAGTCCCAAGCAAATTGATCTTGACCATTGATTTCTTGTATTGTCTTTTTGCCGAATGCGGGAGTTGGGGATTGCCAAGGTGGTCATGATCCATGGTGGACTGTGGGTTTATAGTTTTAATGAGTTTTTGTTGTTGCTTGAGGGTAGGAGAGAATCGAACAGTACTGGGGTACTGTTGCATTGGCGGGAAAAGAAGGGGTTTATGTCTGTTTGATTTGGAGGGTGGCTGGGGCAAAGGTTTATGGAGTTGGCAAACTAAGCCTCCCAAGGTGTATGTATATCTTGCAATAAAGGTCCCTTGTGGTGGATTCAACTTTGGGGGATGGCAGAAATGGCCCCCTTAAGTATATGGAAGTTTTGCAAGTTCGTCCTAAGGTACTCAACGAAGGTTAAAATAGGGAATGGCCTTAGCAGGTTGGGCCGGGCTATAATAAAGATTAACGGAAATGGGCCTTTTTATTTAAACTTGGGCTTAAAGTCTTCATGTAATATACTAATGGGCTTGTCCGGCCCATTAGATGGGTTCGGCTGGGCCCATCAAGTATTCTTCGGTGTCGGCTTCGGTTTTGACCATTGACTTTGTCTTTCTTGGACTTTGGCTTTGATTTGACTTTGGCTTTTCCACGCTTTTCTATTCCGTGCTCGGTTTTGTCTGTTTTTGCTTGATTTTTCGTCATTTTCTCGGATATCCGTTTCCTGCACAATATAAGTAAAAACATACAAATACAATGTATTTTTGGTACGTTTTTGGTCATTTAAGTCTGATTTTAATGGTGAAAAGTATGTGTAATTAAACGCATACCACTTGTGCCAAACACTCCCTTAGAAACTGACTTGACATTTTTAAGCTATTAAAGACTGAAATAAGCTGAAATAGATTGACAACTATGCTAACTAAGAGCAATTAAGCTAAAAACAACAGATATTAAGCACTGAAACAAAAGAAATAAGCTGAACTTAAAATGACTATATTTTTGGATTTTTTTTCTTACTAAGACTTAAAAACAGATACAACAACTAATATGAATTAACTAAGCTAATTTACAGCTAAACAAGCACAAACAAACACAATTAAGCTATTTCACAAAAATAAGTAGTAGAATAAGCAAATCAACATATTAAGCTTTTAGAATTAAAATGTGAAGTGTACATTTGGTTCTCAGAGATCTAAATGCTCTCAATAGAGCTTAGAAATAAGCTTAAGCTTTTTAGCTTAAACTCAATAAGCTGTCTAAAGTTTATTAACTAATATATCCTAACACTTGACCATCAAGTACTAAACCAAGCTTGTTCAACCAGCAGCCATCCAATTCCAGGGGTTGAACAAACTTATAAGAGCTTTTATGAGTTTATTTGAGTAGAATTCGAGCTTATTAAACAGTAAAAGCTTATTGAGACATGAGAACTTATAATGAAAATTAAGACAGAATATGAAAGCTGTAAAATGAATTTTATTAAACTTGAAAAATGATTACAAGGATATGAAAAAGAGATTACAAGAGATTAAAAACAATTAAGCTAAAACATGATTTAAAATAAGCTAAAACTCTACTAGTAAGCTAAAAAAAACTCTCCTTCCTGTGAGTGAGAATGTCTTGTATTTATAGCATGAGAAGAAGCTTCTAGGTCTGAATACACGCTCCCCTTCAAACTGATCTTGTCCCTTCATTTAATTGCAATCATTGGATCCTATCTTGTAGCCCTTGGATCAAATAAGTGAGCACACGGATTGCCAGCGTGGCAATCCGTGTGTCAGAGTACTTATGCTTCTTTTACAAGGGATCTAGTGCAAAAATTCCCTTTCTTGTGTGTTTCCTTGCATCCACGTGTGTCCTCCTTGTCCCAGATTGACCAATGAGAGCCTTTGAGGTGACGTTTTCTTTGCTGAGATGTCACATAGTACTCGAATCTTTCAGCCATGCTATCAATTGGGATTTACCCTTTGATTTTACACAAGGTGAAATCAGGGAAGAAGATAAACAGTAAAACGGTATTTCCCGCCTTTTATTTTCTTTTTAACTGTTTGTTTGACCACAGGGTTTGGGGGTTTGACTTTGGGTTTTTATAAAAAGAAATGGGCCGGGTGCATTTGGGCTTGGAAAATCAAAAAGGAGTCTATGAAGAAAGCTTATCAAACAGCTGCTGGATTGGGGGGAAGTTAATCCAACTCAAATGCTTACTACAAATGGTTCTCAAGTACAAGTAAACACACTGAAGATCCAAGAGATGTAGTAAAATTTACAAGACCAATAGAACTCCAGAAGACATCTTCAGCTTTTGGACGCGCTTTGGAAGACTTTTATTTTGTAGTATTTGTACCTGATAGGAACATAGTAAGTAAATTCCGTATTCCACATATTGGGGAAAAGATTGTAGCCCTAAAATATGGTGACTAACCGAATTACATTTATCATTTATAGTCGTGTTCGGTTTTTAGTTTATCTATCAAGCCCAGGACTATAAACACCCCCTCTATACTTCCTTGAGGGTAGAAGTTACACTTGTAAAAGTAGTTGTGTGGTTTTTCTCTCTATCACACATAACAACTATCTCATATATCTTATTTCTTTTTCTCTCTCTATTACAATGGCTAAATTTCTCTTTCACTTTACCATACCTCCAGATCTTGATCTAGGGTGAATCTTATGTTTATCAATTGGCACCAGAGCACAGGGGGAATCCGTGTTGTTTATCAACTGATTTTATGGTGAATAACACTCAACCTGTTTGGACTTGTTATGATTGTGGTGAGCAAGGTCATACTAGGAACCGATGTCTAAAGAAGATTAAGCAAGAAGAAGTTGGAGAAGTTCATGGCCGGGCTTATGCTAGCAAGATGCGAGACTCAAGGTTTTGGAATTGTGGTGTAACCTGGTACGTTTCTGCTCAATAACCGATATGCTTCTGTTTTATTTGATTCGGGTTCCGATAGGAGTTTTGTGAACACTAGATTTAGTTCATTGCTCGATATCAAACCGATTAAAATAGAGGATAGTTATAAGGTAGAGTTAGCTGATGGAAGGATAGTTAGTACGAACATTGTTTTGAAAGGTTGCACTTTGAGTTTAGTGAACCACATTTTTGAAATCGATCTTATGCCGATTGAGCTTGGTACGTTTGATGTCATAATCGGTATGGATTGCTTGTCAATGCACGATGCCAGTTAATCGTCCTGTGGGTGATAAATATGTTCGTAAAATACTGTATTGAAAAAGCACGCTGATTAGACGAAGGTGACAATGTGTGTCTTCGATTGTAGGTTAACTTGTATTAAGTCCGTAAAGTAACGTCGAGCGAGGTTGTAATTTGTTTTTGGCATACGTGATGGAAAACCATTCGAAAGAGAAATAAATGGAAGACATGTCTGTAATTCGTGATTTTCCTAAGGTGTTTCCTGAGGAGTTGCCAGGACTACCACCGCCGAGGCAAGTAGAATTTCGAATTGATCTAGTATCGGGGGTTGCACCTGTTGCACATGCACCATATAGATTGGCACCGTCTGAGATGAAAGTTGTTGGTACAATTGCAAGAGCTGTTGGAGAAGGGATTTATTCGTCCGAGTTCATCACCGTGGGGAGCACCGGTTTGTTTGTGAAGAAGAAAGATGGATCTTTTAGAATGTATATAGATTATCGCGAGTTGAACAAGTTGACTGTCAAGAATCGTTATCCTCTTTCGAGAATTGATGATTTGTTTGACCAACTACAAGGTTCGAGCATGTATTCTAAGATCTATCTGCGATCAGGATATCATCAGTTACGCATTAAATAGGAAGACATTCCAATTACTTGTTGCTATTAATAACATCTTATGGTCACTTGAGTTCCAAGTAATGCGTTTGGACCGACAATACGGCTTGCCTTTGTTAAGGACTTTAATGAACCAAGTATGCAAGCCGTATCTAGATAAGTTTGTCATAGTGTTCATCGATGATATTTTGGTTTATTCCAAGGACGAAAAAGAGCATGGGAAGCATTTGAAGATTATTCTGGAGCTACTTAAGAAAGAGAGATTGTACGCCAAGTTTTCAAAGTGTGATTTTTGGCTAGATTCAATATAATTTTTGGGTCATGTGATTGATCGTAGTGGTGTTCATGTTGATCCTGCCAAGATCGAAGCCATTAAGAGTTTAGGCTTCATCTCGACGACAGCCAACAGAGGTGAGGCAATTTCTTAGATTAGTTGGGTATTATAGGAGGTTTATCGAAGGTTTTTCTTTGATTTCTAAGCCACTGACTAAGTTACTCAGAAAAATAAAGAAATACGAATAGGGAAAAAGGAAAAGAAAAGAAGCTTTTCAGAACGTTAACAGAAAAAGCGTTAATGTAGTGCACCGATCTTAGTATTGCCCAAAGGAACAAAAGATTTCGTGGTGTATTGTGAAGCATCTTTTAAGGGTTATGGAGCCATGTTGATGCAAAGAGAGAAGGTGATAGCGTATACTTCTAGACAATTGAAAGTCCATAAAGAGAATTACACTACTCATGATTTGGAGTTGGGAGCCGTTGTTTTCGCTCTTAGATTGTGGAGACATTATTTTTATGGAACGAAGTGTGTGGTTTTCACCGATTACAAGAGCCTACAATATATTTTGAATTAGAAAGAGTTGAAATTAAGACAACGGAGATGGATTGAGTTATTGAGTGATTATGATTGTGAAATTCGGTATCATCCTGGAAAAGCGAATGTTATGGCTGACGCCTTGAGTAAGAAGGAAAGGGATAACCCATTGCGTGTTCGAGCTTTAATGATGACTGTTCACAATGATCTACCGAAGCAAATTCGTGAAGCTCAGAAGGAAGCAATGAAGAAGAAGTATGTAAGGAAAGAAAATTTGTGGAGATTGATTAAGCCAATATTCGAATTTCGCCCTGATGAAACGCGTTGTTTTGGGAATCGAGTTTGGTTGCCGTGATTCGGTGGATTGAGGGATTTGGTTATGCATGAGTCGCATAAGTCCAAGTAGTCCATCCATCCGAGATCGGACAAGATGTATCAAGATTTTAATTTTTGTACTGGTGGCCGAACATGAAAGCTGATATCGCCACATATGTTAGTAAGTTGTCTACATGATGCGAAGGTTTAAAGCTAGCCACAAAAAACCGTCTGGGATTTGCTGCAACAACTTAGATTCCCATTTGGAATGTGGGAAAGGATTATTATGAATTTTGTTAGTAGACTGCCAAGAATGCCGAGTGGGTATGATATGATTTGGGTAATTGTCGACAGACTGACCAAATCAGCTCATTTCCTACCAATGAAGAAAATGGATAGTATGGAGAGAGACTCACTCACTCGACTGATTAGGAAGGATATAGTTGTGTAAGGCATGGTGTTCCTGTTTTTCGATCATTCAAGTCGACGATAGCCATTTTACGTCAAATTTCTGGAGATCGCTTCAGGAAGCGTTGGGGACGAATTTGGATATGAGTACTGCTTACCACCCTCAAACGGATGGTCAAAGTGAAAGGACAATACAAACTTTGGAAGATATGTTGCGTGCTTGTGTGATTGACTTTGGAAATAGTTGGGATCGCCATTTGCCATTGGTCGAGTTCTCATATAACAATAGTTACTCACGCGAGCTTTAAAGCTGCACCATATGAAGGTTTATATACGAAAAAATGTAGATCACCTGTATGCAAGTGAGGTTTGGGTTAGCCACACTCACCTGTCCAGGACAGAATGATCCTGAGTATACTGACCGAGAAGATTATCCAGATTAAGAACCGTTTGTTAGCTGCTCGTAGTCACCAGAAGAGTTATGCAGATAGAAAGCTAAGCCATTAGAATTTGAAGTTGGTGATAAGGTACTGCTTTAAAGAATCGCCATGGAAGGCGCAGCGCCGTTATGGAAAGCAGCTTGAAGTTAAGGGTCCACTTATATTAGGCCATCAAGATTTTTAGCTAGAGTGGGTCCTGTAGCTTATACGTTGGAGTTACTTGAAGAGTTGAAAGGGGTTCATAGTACTTTTTATGTTTCAAATCTTAAGAAGTTTTTAGCGGAAGGTGATATTGTTGTTCCGATGGAAGAGATCTAACTTGATGATAAGTTGCATATGATTGAGGAACCGGTAGAGATTGTTGATAAAGAGGTCAAGCGACTTAAGCAAAAGTAGGATACCTATTGTCAGAGTTCATTAGAATTCGCAAAGAGGTCCAAAATTTACTTGGGAACGTGAGGATCAGATTTAAGTGAAAAGTACCCTCATCTCTTTACAAGTAAGGATGAAGCAAAGAAAGCGGATAAGACGAGCTGAGTGCTGGGACGTCACTCCCTAAAGGTGGGGAGAATGTAACAACTCGATTTTTAGGTCAACGTCTATCCCGAGCTACGACGATTATTTTTATATGTAACTAGTTATAGTCGTTTATGCTATACATGGTTTGATGAGAATATTTAATTATATGGTGAATTTCATTTTGTGATTTATTTTCTATTTGTCTTTGGCGTTTAAGAAAGTCAGAAAAATTTGTTTTACTGCTCCGATAGCGTAAATATGTCATTTTTGTATTTTTTGACGTTTCCTCGAGTTTTTTTAAAAACCATGTTTAAAGGTCGTGTTTTGCGAGGTTTAACGTTTTAACAAAGGTTTTAAACTAAATTAGTGGGACGGAATAAATTTTTTATGAAACATGTGGTGACCCATGTTTCCCTAGTCGGCTAGAGGGACAAAATGTAACCTTTATTTTGTTTTTAAACATTTGCAAGTGACATATGGAGAAGAGGGACCAAAATTGGTTATATTGTAAACTTCTTTTCTAAAAAAATAAAGAAGCACAAGCTCAACATACATAACATTTCTTTACCAAAAATTTTCACTCTTTTCTCTTCCTCCTCTCCTTGCCATTCGAAGTCACCCACACACACACAATCCATCACCACAAATTGTTTACTTACATGTAATACAATCTATTTATAAATTATTGATCCTTGTTTAATCCTCTACATTTCCCACTAAGAAAATCTCACATGCATTAAGTTTTCAAGAAGTTGATATTTGGGTCAAGTTCTAGTGATTTTGGTGTATAAGGGTGTGTTTCTAGTTGCTAGATAAGTGTGTATTTTGGTGCAATTGTTGAAAAAGGTTTGTTTTGAGGTTATTTGTGTTCAGCACGTAGGTCCAACCAAGGAAAACCATAGGCCCGAGTTTGCTTTTGCTTTGTATCTTCTAATTACTTGTTTACTTGATTTAATTGAATGTTATTACATGTATATGATTGTAGCTAGATGATTCAAGTGCAAAATTGATTTGAAAATTATTTGAGTATGAACAATGTGTTTAATAGTTTTGTTACAGTGATTTTAGGCCTTTGCACATGTAGAATTAGTTTTATTTTATAAAAATGTTATTTGGTATGACTTGATTGACCAACGTTCGACCAGAAAGTTTGACTTGATCAGTAGATTGTCAAGAAACTTTTGGAAATACTATTTAGCTATTGATAATGATAAAGATGTTTTCTAAGGTTCGTTTTGATATAAGCGTGGGCCATGTAACTTCCTATACCAATGAAGATTTTACGGCCAGATCAAGTTTGGGTATTGTTTGGTAAAAAAAGACAACTACGAACTTCTTGACATTTGAAAGTCAAAACTTGAGTAAAACTTTTCCAATAAATCTATAATAAGCACAAGCGGTTCGTAATGTTAGTTAAACTAAAGTTAGAAATGCTCAAGTTGGGAATGTTATAATCCTTACTTTTCGGCAAGCTTCTAAAAAATGGAAACTTTTAAGAAATGTTGTAATATAGTTAAGAATGCCTAAGTGAAAATGTTTTGACGTCACACTGAGTATTGTAGTATAATGATAGTACAAATGTAATAAAATGTTATATCATATATTATATATGCAAGAATCAATATATGAATTAATAACTTTTATTCACGTACCGCCATATATTATATATATAGGGCGCGGTTAAGACGGTGAAGCAAGAACCTACTTAGATGATCTTGATTGGATTGGATCTTTTGCTTAGGTGAGTTCATACCTTGCATCTAAACTATTTTAATGTCTTAAAACCCAACGAGGGGATACAATGTTTGTTTTATAAAACGAACACATATGAATATCTATGGTAATTCTGGACCCCGATTATGAAAATTGTTTTCACATAAGTAGCTAATGTCCTGAAGTACCTAATTCAAGAACTTAATTGCCTTGTGAGGAGGGAACGCTAATGTATTAATAGATCTAATAGGTTTGACCCCCCCCCACCCATTGGGGACACTACCCTGTCCTTGGTCTGAATCCTCCTTTATGGACCACCCAGTCAAACGAACACATAAGTATTTAGAAATTAGTAGATATATGACAATAATATCTTGTTTTGGGGCACTTTAACATATGAAATGCCATATGTACTGTTAACTGTAGATTTTAAATGACATATGAACAAGGGATTAAAAACAAGATCTGGAGGTTGTGTAAAGTGAAAAAGATGTAAAGCCATATTATTTGAGTTTAAGGTGAAAAAGATGGGAAGATGTATGTGTGGTAGAGAGAAAACCCACACACTTCACATTTCAAATGTGAACTTCACCCCTTCATGGAAGTATGGAGGGGGTATATATAGTCCTAGTGACACATAACTATCGCAACTAGTCATTATTAGTCCCTACGTGTCTAACTATATATGATCTAATGCAATTCCGGATATGTCACCATATTTTAAGGCTAACAATCTTCCCCTAATATGTGGACACATACGGAATTACTTACAATGTTCCTATCATAACCATCAGCAACCGAAATTAAAGTCTTCCAAAGCACTTCCAAAGCAGAAGAATGACATCTGAGTTCTCCTAGTCTGAAAGTACCGAGAAATTGTACTCCAGCTTGGATCTTCATATGTCATTACTTTGTACAGAACCATTGTATTATGCCATAACGATTAACTTCCCCCCCAATCAATGCAAACATGGTCTTGAAAAGCTTCTTCATAGACTCCTTTTGGCCGAAGTTTTCTGAAATCAGCTTCCCCCCCAAACCAACATCCCATCTTAAGCAATTCCTGAAACTTTGATGTATCTGAACAATCTTCTCTGTCATTGCCGTGCACATCTGGAATTTGTAGAAGTCAAACCACACCAACGACCACTGCTTCTTGTCATTAGGGCTTGTTGGAATATTCGTTCCGTGGGTGCATGCGAGAAATCAGCAACAATTCTTCTCACGTATGCAAATACGTTCATAAACCATACTTATCAATTTAAGGGCTAACTAAACTTACCCCCCTGAAAGTTGACATGGTAACATCAAAAGTCCAAATAAGTCCCTGGAAGAACACATTTTCCCCCCCATGATGGTTGCGAACTTCTCGGAAGCATAATTGTTGATGTACGCACATATACTCAGAAGTTTCTTGTCTTTTAGCACAAATCTTGAGATCAACAAAGAAATACTCTTTGTCTTCAGAAACCGTATAGAGAAGAAGCAAGAATCAAGAAAACTTGGGGTATAATCAAGGTCTGTAATATGAATGTCGATGCAAGACCTTGAGAAAATTGTCTTAGACTGTGAAGTACCTTTGTCTTGAAATGCAGAGAGAATTGCCAGAAATACATCTCAACAACCATTTAAACTCATTGGCTAACTTTACCAACCTCAATTCTGTCGCTATTGCTCGTGAACACAAGTGAAGTAAACCCGATATACCAAACTAGAAAATGAAGTGTAATCCACAAAATTTGTTACTTAAGCTTGCAACTGTTTGTGATTGAAGAACGTAGCAAGAATAAAATCTATATTGTACTATATACCCTCTAGCCGCATAATGTATAAGAAAGTACAACACCTCAGAATATCCCCATCACTTCTGCGTGAGACCCTGAGTACAAAGGAACGTAAAACTCCTTTAAGTGATAGTTCTCCAGTCTGCAACCACCACCCCTGACTATGCTGGAAAACTAGATAATTCAAGTCCTTAATCATCGCTATATACTTCAAAGCAAGTCTCATTCGATAAAAAATAAAAGAAAGTATCGATTATGAAAAAAGTAGACTCCTTCGAGAAATCAAACCATCAATCACAAATAAGGATAACAAAAGTCAACTCCGTGATCACATGTCATCGTAATCCGAATCTCTAGCCATTCGTCATTTATCGAATCTCTTCAGGATCATTTTAGTGTTATGTATCATGCTTGTTCTTTGTTTGTTCAATTGTCGTTAAACTAGGAGGAATGTTATTTTTGAATTGTCATCAACGAGAAAACATTGTCTAGTCCAACTTGATACGTAAAGCATGTAGTAGACCGCGGAATTAACCAAACATTACCAACCCAACAAGCTAATTATTGAAAATCAACCCATCACCAATTAATAACTTTTGGCCCACTTTATTTGTATTCACAGCCGATGTGTCAAAAATCCCACCAGCCAAATACTTTTAAAAAATTCGGCCTAATAAGTTATATAGCCCAAATCCATCATATTTAGTAAATTGTAAACTAAATACAAGGCCCAACTCGTCTTATACCTCGTCTGCAAAAAAAAACCCATAACAAATAATCAAACAAATGAGATATATATGTCCCCACATCCTTATTATTAGGGATCCTTAACCCTAAACACATTTTTACTTTCATACGCAGCCACAAGAACAACCAAGATGAAATCTCCTAACCTTTTCACTCTAAGAAGATCGAAACACTTCAATCATATTCTGCTCTCCAACCATATCCATACACCACAATCCATCTCATCTCAAACGCACCTGATCTTCAGACTCTAAACTCAACCAATAGACCTTATCGATATTATTCTTAGCATAACAACCCATGAATCGTGTCTTAACCGAGCTTCAAATCAGAATAAGGACGACATCTAGATCTCTCAAAAGAGGTCTCGGGTAGGTGAATTTATTTGTTTGAGTATGTTAATCGAAACAAAAAATGGTTGATAACAAATTTGTTATACAACAATCTTTATGTTTGAATAGCAAAGGGGTTGTATCTCCTCACAGATCAATGATGAAATCTTTCCTTTCATGTTCTTGATCCAATATGATAAGTTTTGATTGTGACTTGAAACACACTAAGGATTGAAACTGAGAACTTAGATATATTTTTTTCATATCGAAGTGAATTGTTTGAAGGAGATGATGGTGTGAAGGAGATGATGGTGATAATTATGTGACGATGGGTTGTGGATTTGATTTTGTAATTGTGACGAAGGGATTTATAGTTTAGGATTAGAAGTTGTGGATTTATTGGATTTGATTTTGTAATGATTGAGGCGATGAGTAGGCTGTGGTGATGTTGTTTTTGGATTATTGATGGAGTTGTGGTATTGGATTGTTAGTGGTTTAGCATCGAGTCTGTCTACATTTTTTTCATATCAGATCTTGGACTCTTTTGAGTTTTGACTGGGTCAACTCGGTAGTAATCGAGTTGACTCGGTTTGGTTTGTGTCTAGCAAAACGCAACCAACCAACCCTAATCCAGCAAAACGCAACCCAGGTTTTGGAGGCAAAACGCAATGTTTCTAGAAATTTTGCCATAGTTTATTTTCACAAAACAATGAAAATATGTCTTCTTGGTAGCAAAACGCAGGCTGATCTTGACAAAACGCAACCTGCCAAAACGCAATTGACCAGTCCAAAATGTAGTTGACTTTCTCCTTAAAATTCGGATCTGGATTTGTCTTTTTCTCTTGCATCAAAACGCATTGTTTCATCAATATTGTCTTTTAAGCACATGGAACACAACAGAAACATAAACAACTACATATAACTCAATTCTGTGGTTGATTCTTAGGAGAAGAAGAACATTTAATCCACGAAAAAGAAACTGTTAAAAACAGTAAATGAATAGTAACCGAAATAGTATATGAACAGTACCCAAAACAGTAACATGAACTGTACAACAAACAAATGATACGACACACCCCTGCAGCTCTGATGCCAATTGTAGAAACATAAATGACATATAAAACAAGGGATTAAACAGATCTGGAGGTTGGGTATAATGGAATAAATAAATAGCCATATTATTAGAGATTAAGGTATAAAGGGATGGGAAGATGTGTATGTGTTGAGAGAAAACACACACACTTACACACTTTACAAATGTGGGCTTCACCCCTGCATGGAAGTATGGAGGGGGTATATATAGTTCTAGTGACACATAACTATCGCAACTAGTCATTATTAGTCCCTACGTGTCTAACTATATATGAACTAATGTAATTTCGGATATGTCACCATATTTTAAGGCTAACAATCTTCCCCCGAAGTGAGTTCATTGATGACACTCCTTCATGAGATACATGAGATTGCTTTTGTCATTTAAGCTCATGTGGTCTTGGTCTTTTTCTTTGTTCTTTGTTGTAGGTTTGTTCCTTCATGCTTTGCGATCTTGACTTTGATCCTTTGTCTCTTTATCGTCTATGCCATATTGCGATCTTATGTCTTTGACCAACATGCTCATACTTTTGCATTATCTTGAAAGCTTTAAATCAGAGTTAGC